>OU015501.1:1931986-2159486 GCA_907164885.2 Dolomedes plantarius | reverse complement strand
TATATATATATATATATATATATATATATATATATATATATATATATATATGTGGGACAGGATAGTCGAGATGCAAAGATTTTTAAGACCTCTTTCACATACAGATGCAAGAGTTTTAAAACCTCTTTCACATACACCACATTTATGAGGTTGTTCTTCAGAATGAAATTTCATATGACGTGACAGCAATTTCAATTGATGAAAGGAGTTTCTTTCCTTTTTCCCAAATTTAAACTTTCGATCTTTCTTCAGGAGGTCACTCAACGGTCTAGCGATAATGGAGTATTTTGGGATAAATTTCCCAAAATATCCGGTCAGTCCCAGGAAACTATGAACTTGCTTCAAATTAGATGTTTCTGGAAAATTAAGGACGGTCTGGTTTTTAAATGGGATGGATAATTTTTACTTTCCTCAATTAACGGGAGGGGAAATCTGTCCTTTACTATTACTTTGTTTAATCTCCGGTGATCTATACACAAACGAGGTGTTCCGTCTTTTTCCTTTACAATTACGACGGGGCTACTATATTCCGAAGAGCTGGGTTCTACTATCCCTTGCTCTAACCATTCAGTTACTTGAGCTTCAACAACCTTTTTCTCTGAAAATGGTAATCTACGGGGCTGATGGAATATAGTAGGTTCATTGCCTTTTACCAGAACGTCCAATTCGACATTTGACGTCTTAGTTTTATGCAGCACATAATTCAAAACCAATTGTTGCACCTTATCTTTGACAATTTTTGGCACATCAGGTTCAATGTTCAGTTCAACCTCATCAAAAGTTGATTCAATTGGCAAGACGGATAACACGATACTTTCTTCCACACGCTGCGATTTATTTTTAATCGAAATCCCGTCTTCATTTATTAGCGTTTCCCCCTGCATTAATACGTTCGTGTCTCATTTTCTCATAACCACTAGTGTAATTCGTTTTGTTTACATCTTCATCTTTAGAATTAAATTTATCGCTATGTTCATATCTCGATTTCGTTTTATCAACAGCATTAAATCTGTCATTAAAGCCATATCTGGTTTTACCTCTATCGAAAGAAACTTTACTCTTGGCCGAATCATTCTTTATTACTTCATAAATTTTAAGCTTTTCTTTAAAATCTGTTAAATTCCTACATCCATACAAAATTATTTTGTTCTCGGGGCTATCACAAATTCCTTTAATTACATAGTGCACCAAAGCAGATTCCTCGATTTTACCGCAATGGCATAATTCTGTCATCTTTAAAAAATATTCCTGAACCGTTTCAGAATCTCTCATTTTCCTTTTACTCAACAGCTCATGTAAGTTCGCTGAATTTATTTCAAAGGAAAATTCATCGATCAAGGCCTGTCTCAACTTGGCCCATGAATTAATATTGGGTTCCGTCCTAACAAACAATAAGGCATTTCCACCCAAAGACCTTTTGGCCATAACAAATTTTTGCAGTTCTGACAAATTAAATAATATCGACATACTTTCAAAAGGATCGATCCAATTGATTACATTCTCGTGAGGCTCTGCGTTAAACTTAGACATAGTACTCTCGATGTCAGCATAATTGATGCTAACACTTGGCAAAACAGAGTTTGCAAAAAAGCTACTTTTATTTACATCTTCGCACTGCATTGATGAATCAGCCATATTTTGTTTTTTTCGCCCGTCATACTGTGCTGAAAAATCACAGCTGTTGTTTATTTCATCTTCGCCTTCAGAGTCCGAAGTCACAACACTCCGGCTCTGCGCAAAAGCCTCGATTCCACAAAGCATAGACAAAATTCTCCTGGCCACTTCGGCCTTTGCCCCGTCAAAGGGAATATTTATGACATTCGCAATAGTGATAAATTCGGCGAGTGAAAACGCGCCGTCTATTTTTTTAAATTTCTTTTGAAACGCATCACTGTCTATGGGGAATTCAAAGCCTTGGAACTCGCGTATGCGTTTTTTATTTGATTTATCACCATCATTCTCAAATATTAAACGGTGCAATAGCTTGATCTTGTCTGATCGAAAATTTTTTAAAGCACTGTTAATTTCTCTTATTTCCCCCAGTTTCATGTTGAAGAATGACAAAAAAGGTCACGTACCTTTTCAAGATGCTTGCGTCAATATGCTTGCGATATCCACGTCCTTTGAATCGTAAGCCGTCTGTCAATGGTAGTCCATAAGAAGTCACAGTCACACTATAAAGTCACTTTAGTCAATCTAGGTTGCCGCACGCGCACTAATTAAAATCTGGAGTCCGAATATCAATCTGAATCCTAATCTCGATCTGAATCCTAATTTCGATGGGGATCCCACTTCTGAGTGTGGGACAGGTTAGTCGAGCGGGTAATTTAAACAAATACTTAAACTATTATAAACGAATACTCTTATACTTTTACTAACATTTAATGAAAACTTATTATTTACAAGAGCTATTTACAAAGATAACGTCGTTAATTAACATTATAGCCTAGTGGCAAAGAATACAGCCGTCTGCTGCTAAAAGCTAAGCGCGTCATCGCTTGTTCACATCCATCTCTCGTCGGCTGGAGATTCACTCCCTTGCGCACCTTTCCTTCCGATGAGCGGCGCTAGGTGCTGGCGCTGGCATTACACAGGACACTGACAATTAATGGTAATTAACTAAGCGGGCTGAGGCAGGCTCCCGAGCCCACATATATATATATATATATATATATAGATGTATATATATATATATATATATATATATATATATATATATATATATATATATATATATATATATATATATATATATATACACAATGCCCTTTAATTTAATTAGCAGCAAACATCCCTCACACCGATTTCTAAATTATTTTTTTCTTAATGCAAAAATAATGCACCAATAATGCTTGAATAATGCAGGAATAATGCATGAATAAATCATGAATAATGCATGAATCATTTATATATATTGTATATATGTATATACGTATATATACAATGCCCTTCAAATTAATTATCAGAAAACAATTATCACACCGTCTTCAAGCCTTTTTTTCTTAATATACAAATAATGCACCGATAATGCATGAATAATGCAGGAATAATGCATGAATAAATCATGAATAATGCATGAATCATTTATATATATTGTATATATGTATATACGTATATATACAATGCCCTTCAAATTAATTATCAGAAAACAATTATCACACCGTCTTCAAGCCTTTTTTTCTTAATATACAAATAATGCACCGATAATGCATGAATAATGCAGGAATAATGCATGAATAAATCATGAATAATGCATGAATCATTTATATATATTGTATATATGTATATACGTATATATACAATGCCCTTCAAATTAATTATCAGAAAACAATTATCACACCGTCTTCAAGCCTTTTTTTCTTAATATACAAATAATGCACCGATAATGCATGAATAATGCAGGAATAATGCATGAATAAATCATGAATAATGCATGAATCATTTATATATATATGTATATACGTATATATACAATGCCCTTCAAATTAATTATCAGAAAACAATTATCACACCGTCTTCAAGCCTTTTTTTTTCTTAATGTACAAATAATGCACCGATAATGCATGAATAATGCAGGAATAATGCATGCATAAATCATGAATAATGCACGAATCCCTTATTAAGAAGCCAGAAAGCAACTCCCACTAAGGAGCTATAAGGAGGGACTTTCTTTACATTAATTTGGGGGGGTTACTACAGTCGCATATAATCTTCCTTTTTGGCGGTCCGGTCCGCATAAAATACCGTAGCCACCCTTTTCGTCTTTGTTCTTATTTTGCACTTTAAGATGTTTTTGTGCGGATAATGAGAAGCAAATAACTATTTGAGGAGTCAATGACTCTGGAAATCTGAGGGCTGAAATTGGTTGGATTTGCAGCCCGATCCTTGTTGGTTACAGCAGTAGTGGGCATTCTAGAAAACTGCAAAGTTTATGCAGTTTTCTAGAATGCTGATTGCATGCAACGCAATTTTACGTAGAAAGTCCCTCCTGGAAGTATTTCTCACGTAGCCTGCAACGGTAAAAGGATTTAAGGTTATTATATTTTAGCCTATGACGTTTTCCTTTTTAGAGAAATTTAACTTTGTGTGCCAACAGTCTGAACAGTTTTAAAATCCCTCTTTATGCTTTATTTGAAATGAAAATATTAATTTCAATTACGCAAATATTTCAAAATAAGATTTCCACCTTTTTAGCATAACCAAGAAAGTATTTATTGTTTTGCCTAATAATCGCAATAATCGTATCGTATGAAATTTGTAAGTTATACATGACGTGCTTTAACCCCATTAAATTGCCAACTGATGTATCATTCAATTTATTTAATGTTACACTGAGGAAGGGTAGGAAGTTACACCAATAATTTATATTTTTGAAAATTCAACTAAGTCTTTAAGAAAAGGGTTGTCAAAAAAAAACGAATTTTTATTTCACATGAAAAAAAAAAAATTTGTTTTCAAACCTCTCTCTTTATATCCCGCATTCTTTTTTTGTGAGATCAAACACAGCTGATTTTATTTATTTCTTTTAGTTTCTTGGATTCATACCACTTAAGTAGAACATGTTTATCTGTGATTAAACCTATCACACATCTGTTAAAATTTTTGAAAATGATAAAACGACGCCAAGTACGTACCAGAATAGAAAATTGCTATGCTACACATTTTTGGAAAAGTGTGTATATATATATATATATATATATATATATATATATATATATATATATATATATATATATATATATATATATATATATTGTGAAAAAAAAATGATGCTGGGAAATCGGCAACATAGGTGTGAAATTGGTTAAGAACATTAAATATAATTTAGTATCTTATATCCGTTAAAGTTGTGTTTTAATTGTTAGAAATCTAGAAAAGAAAATTCTAGAGTTTTATAATATCTGGCAAGTTGCAAGTGAGGAGATTTAATGCTAACATTTGTAACTGTTGATTAATATATTTACTAACAAAATTTGCTCAGAGGAACAGTAGCATATTCAGTATGGAACAAGATGTGGGACCAGGAACAACTGGCAGAGTTAGCATACACACAAGATAGATTAGGAAGTCACTGTTGCAAATCAGTGTTGCTTAACTTACATTGCCCCTCTCAATGCGAGTAGGCATTCAATGTTACTAACGGTATTTCAACCAAATATTTTTCCCTTTTAAAACAACTTGGCTGACCTTAGAATCGTGCTTAAATCTCTTGCTCTCCGAACAGGGGCATTAAGTCATGTTCTGTTATTCATTAGTGACATTCCTATGCTATTACGTTGAAATGAAATACAAAATGTAAATCGAAGGACATTGGACGTCATTCAATCTTTGGGAAGATTCTGTGATGCCTTGAAGGGGTAAAGGATATGAGCCCTAATATCCTATAAATTCATAAGTAACAAGATTGTGAAAAAATAACATTTGTGAGTAGAAAAATAAAGTGCTAACAGAAACGAAAGTGGTAAACATAAAAAGAACAAAAATACTGAATTAGATCCATTAAATTAATTAACCAAAGTGTAGAAAATAATCTGGAAATATTTGACATCGAATAATATAAGAAATATAGTAAAGTAGAACGCTAACATGTCGTCAATTAAAGGAAATCATATTGAAAAAGAAATAAACTTTTAAAATTATAAAAGATTTTTCTCGGGGAAGTTCTATTGCTTTCGGATACTGAAAAACATTCTCAGACTCGAGGTCTTTTTTCATACAAGAAAAATTTCTAATCAAAAAACTGCTGGTCTTATCTTTATAATTATTTTTCCTTAAGCAAATATAACATCCATTAAATATTAAGTAGAATTATAACACCCTCTCTGATTTATATCTCATACATTTTTTACTATGATCGAAGTTTTTCAGAAATGAAAATATTCATAACAATTTTCACCCTAAGGTGAAACTTTTTTGTGCTGAACATCACCACGATGATGAAGAAATCCGAATATTCCTCGAAGGTGGTGGCTATTTTGATGTCAGGGATAATGAAGATAACTGGATAAGAATTCATGCAACCACGGGTGATCTTCTCGTCGTTCCGGCGGGCACCTTCCACAGATTTAATCCAGATGAAAATGTATGAGTATTGAATATTATATCTGAATTTTACATTATATTACAGCTGACGTAACGGTTTAATTTTAGTACGAATCCCACCATTCCCTCGAGTTTGGCAACCAAGGTTGTGCTATATGCGTTGTATGCTATTATCCCATGTCAGGTGATAATCTTAATGACTTTTAATTCAGTTTGCGTGTTGCATCTTTGGAGCAAAATTTCCTATATGGCTTTAATAGAATTAGCAATATTATAGTAAGTTGTCTTACATTTTGTCGTTACTCTTTTACACAGCTATGTTCTGCAGGATATTTTTCCCCGCACAGTGTATAGACCAGATATACCTTATTTATAACACATCTCTTATGAAACACTATGTTTTCGCTTCATTTGTTTATGGTACGGATGGAGGTACTAGGGTAAATGAATCTTTTGGAATCAATTCTACTTATCTCAGGTGTAATTACCTGGTGTAATTATCAGGTGTATCCAGGTGTAATTATCAGGTGTAGCCACCGATCGGTGGCTTGTAATTTAATTCTAATTTATACAATGATCTTTGAATTACAGGCCACTGATCCTTATTAAGGAGAGGAATAAATTAGTTTCATTTACTTAAACAGAAATATTACATTCACCAAGGCATTTTCCTCCACACAGGGGTTACTGGTGGAAGCATATCTGTGCAGGAAGATATGCACTATGTGATCAAAAGTTAGAGAAAACTGGGAATTTGCGCTTATCCTTCATGGTGAGAGAGGTAGATGAAAATACAATTGGTTCTGAAGGCTTATACAAAACACATATTTAATAATCGTACATGCTGGAGAGCTTAAAGACTTGGAAGAAAGTCATAAATTTGGGTCTACCTTTGCCACAAATCAGTTCTTCAGATTTCAAACGTTTTGCAATGAGCCCGATTCACTGTACGTGATACTATTGTTACATTCATGTTATCATTTACTGGTAGACCAAACCATCTCGTAGTTAGGACTACAAATGCTGAAGAAAGTGTTAAGAGGAAATCTGGTTAATCAAAGTGTCGAGAGGAGATCTAATCTCGACGATACCGATGTACTTCGCAGAAGTATTCCGATCAGAACACCCCAGTATGAAACATTATCATGACTGCCTCAGGGCGATGGGTATCCGAACATCCGGCCACAAGCTGAACATCAGCACGATCAGTTTGAGCTGTCAGTTAAAGTAGAGTAAAACTCATCGTCAATGGGCCCCTGAGCACAGTTTTATGGATTAACGAATGGCTTTACACCTTATGTTGCTGTCTGATGGAAGAGTTTGGGTCAGTAGAATAACATTGAATGCTGCTTACCTTATAATATTGTACCAATTGTCAAGCTTAATGGAGTAAACATAATGATATAATGATGTTTTTCGTGTCTTAGGTCTTGTTAGACCCTTACTTTCTGGTCACGGGAAACTTCAGTACTAAGGCAGATATTGATATATCAGGTAATTCTGAACTTCAAACAATGTGCTGACAGTTCAGTGAAGACCTCATTTCACAGAGTGATAATATATTTGTAAATCGCAGGCCATGTAACGATGATTAAATGAAATGAGTGTCCTGAGACCGGTATAATCTTTCAGAGCCCTTATATCAGTAACATCGAACACATTTGGTAAAAATGGAAGTGTGACTCCAAGCTCCGCCATACTGTTTAACATCAGCGAACAAAGTGCCGAATATTATTTTTAGGAATAATGGAGAAGAATTCTCAATGAAGTGATATATAATTCAAAATAGACTTTCGAACAGTATGAAAGTTGTCATAGTAGCAAAAAGTGACCTACACACAATAAATTTTCTTCTGGTTAATAAAATAAACGAGATACCAAGGTTGATTTTGATTAGATAGTGCACAAAATAACTCTGATAAAAACCCTATTTTTCTAATTGTTCTTTCCATAATCATTCATGATTCAAAATAGTGTTCTGTTTGAAGAATGAAATATGATATTTCCCTATCTAACTATTTTTAGAAACACGTCAAAGTTCTTCGGATGTTTTCGGAAGTTCCTGTCTGGACTGCACAGTTTCGTCCTAGAGATGAAAATCGAAAAGAGGATTTGACCTTTCTGTCGAAACTGGCAGCCTAATATATGTGTATTTTAAAATTTTTCATAAAAATATATTTCTGATTTTTGTTTTTAAAGCCGTAATTAAAATTCACATGCTAAGATTTTTTTATGAATGGACAAATAAAACATGAAAACATTCAAATATTTTCTCCTTTTTCTGTACCTTTATATATATATATATATATATATATATATATATATATATATATATATATATATATATATATATATATATATATGTGTGTGTGTAATGTCACGAGCACGGGCCGACGAAGGAAGGCCTGAGTGGTATTTCTTTTTGAGGTAAAGATGGATGACTTGTCGCCCGGCCGTGCATCACATATGTTTAATTTTCTTTCCCGCTTTTCATCTCACCCTCGGACACATAAAACACCACAACGTTAATTTAACTACATCTTTTATTTTTTAAATACAGGATACAACTTCTCGTGACAGTTACAAAATCCGAAAAGCGTACATGTACGTGATCCCAAACATTATATAAACTCATCTCGTCATGTGATCGTAGTAAGGTTTAATTGGTTAAAAGTTAGGAAAGGTGTGACAAATGCGCTAAAGCGTTTAATTTTCTGCCCACGCTACGCCAGTTTAGTTTTCGTTTAAACAGGCAGCCATTTAATATTTTTTCTCTCGATATTATTAGAACTTAGAATCAAAAGCGAAATTTAGCTCGTACGCTCAAGGGAATTTAGAATAATGTTAGATTTTAAAATGGTATGGGGTTTTTAATGTTATAGAATATCCCCCCGTCCGAGAAGAGGCTGACCAACAATGCCTGCATTGGAGGACAGACTCACCCGGCCATGTGAGGAAAATGGGCGTCGACCACAAATTTGGAAAAGTTTGAAAAGGAACATATGTTTTAAGTTAATTTAGTATGATGATCACATGGCAAAACATTGCACATTTCAATATTGAATACACAAAAATACACTAATAATTTACTAATTTATGAACACAATAAAATAAAAAAAAATTATAGTAACTAATGATCAATTATAGAAAATTGTAAATTATGTAAATTTCTTCCTGTATTGTTGCTTTGAAAAAAAATTAAACTCAAAAATAAATTTATCATCAACTGAAAATTGCTGTGCAGGGCGGGCCCTCCCCCTCCCCACACAACAAAATCTCAGCAGAAAATCAATTAAATCTACTTTAAAAAATTTTTAAATTACTAAAAAAAATTACTTGAAAAATATATTGTAAATACACATTGTAAAAATACACTTTAAAATACAGTTGTGATCCACTTGGACAACTGACAAAACAACGAAAAAAAAATCCCTATCTAAATGCAAACACAAAACACACAAAAAAAAATCTCCTATTCTTGTAGAATAACAACATAATTATACAAATGTAATTACGAGATCCTGAAAAAAAAACACAGAAAAGCAGCAAAAAAAATGAAAGTGGATCTCTGGTTTCCTTAATCAATAGAATCAAAATTACATAACATATGAAATTATTAAACACACAATAATAAAATACCTTGGTTTTTAAAAGTATAAAATAGAAATTATCACCACCAATCTATTATAATTAAATGTCAAATTTATCCATTACTTTTAGTAACTTAATTTCAATGTTCAAATTTCAAACTATTATTCTATCAATTGACACAAATAATCAAAATTCTTTTACCAATAGACATCCCAGTTTTATTAAGTTAATCATGAAATCGATAAACCAAAATTAATTTTTCTTTTCTTATATCACATTTTGGTATGAATCCTCGCTGTAAAGTTCCCAAATATTCATCATTTGTATTTAATATCTTAAAACATATTTCTCATTATAATATTATCTTTCCTTTTATTTATTATTCTTCATTATTTCTATTTCGAGAATTTTCTGGGGCGGATGAACCAAATATAACATACAATGGTTTTTTCAATTCTCCAATTGTGGTTTTTTGGCACCCTAAGTCATGTTATAATTGTTTTAACTGTCGACTGAACCTCCAGAAATCTCCTTTACTTAAATTCGTAGAACAATTTACGAGGTCTCAACATCAAATGTAATATGTCAAAGTACTTAAATTATAAAATTTTCTTGATGTCTGAAAATTACTATGTTATCCCTGCAGATATTTTCCAAAATCAAAACCACAGGCATCATATGTTTAAATTTAGAACCGCAAAAATCCTAAGTTAAATGAATCAAAACAAGTTTGGCTTTTTTCGTGATCGTGTTTACAAAACTAATGCTGAGCATTCAAATTTATTGCGGAGGCGACCTTCGAAATGTAATACAACGCGCTCGAAAACGGAAATGATTTACGTTATTTTTTTTTTTTTATTTTTTTTTTTTTCCGCGACGATTCAGAACTGCGTGCAAAATTAGATACTCATAACATTACTTTACTCATTTAATATTTCAGTTTAACGTAACCAAGGATCATTAATTATCTTAAAACACTAAAATATTCATTATCAGAAAAAGAACATGGAAATATTATAAAATTACACTAAAAACACACACTTATAATAAATTTATCACATATAAGTCTCAAAAATTTCTTTAAATTCAAATATCTTATAATATGAAAAATATACTCTTAAAATTCTATCAAAATGCAAATCAAAATGAAACATTTTAAAATCAAAAACAAAATACACATTTTAAACCAATGATTCTTACTTTCGTTTTACTCTTTATCGATTTATTTTTTATCATAGGTACTTAATTAAATCAATAATTTGAAAATACTTTCACCGAAACACATTTATAATAAATTTTTATCAGTATCTATTAATATTAAAATTTTCACCCTTAAGAATAATTCGTAAATTTTAGCTTACCAATTGAAGCGGTTATTCACACTCTTTACCATTATCCTTATTAATTTTCACCATTATTATTTCCAAATTAATTATACACATTTTTCATATATTTAACATCTGCAGCTCTATTCTGAACTTATTTTGGTGAAGTCCTTGGCTTAGTTAGTCCCAAGGTGACAGTTTTTATTTCGAAATAGTCCTAGAACTCAGTATCCCAACTGGAGATGACACTAGATGAAAGTCTCTCATAAAAGTGAATTTCCAGTCAATTAAATTCAAAACTTCGCACGTTGTATCCAACAGATTATTCCACTGCACACAGCATATGTTTTCGCAGAATTTCTCGGGATATCTTTATCCCCAGGTCAACGATTAGTGAAAATCGACGTTTCACATAATCTGAAAATATTTTTTCACGAAATCTCTGCCACGAAACTTCGGAAGTTCACATGATTCGACGACTGAAAAATATTCATATTGCAGTACACAAAACTAACACTGGTGGTCGACAACTCGTCGTTGAAAATCATTAATACCAGGTAATCCACACTCCGAAGTCAGCGACTTTTTCAGATTCAATGAAAGTTCACTTCGTGGGAATCCACGGGATTTTCACGCGACACACACAGCACAATATTTTTTTTTTTTTTTTTTTTTTTTGCAGTCAAGGTATCCATTCAGGTTGAAGGTTAGTCCTATATCTCACATTTGAAAGTCGAGGGATTTTTTTTTTCCTGTCGGAATCGACTAACGGCGGCTTAAAATTACTGCCTGTATCCGAGGGGAGGTAATCCTGCCGACTTTATGTAATGTCACGAGCACGGGCCGACGAAGGAAGGCCTGAGTGGTATTTCTTTTTGAGGTAAAGAAGGATGACTTGTCGCCCGGCCGTGCATCACATATGTTTAATTTTCTTTCCCGCTTTTCATCTCACCCTCGGACACATAAAACACCACAACGTTAATTTAACTACATCTTTTATTTTTTAAATACAGGATACAACTTCTCGTGACAGTTACAAAATCCGAAAAGCGTACATGTACGTGATCCCAAACATTATATAAACTCATCTCGTCATGTGATCGTAGTAAGGTTTAATTGGTTAAAAGTTAGGAAAGGCGTGACAAATGCGCTAAAGCGTTTAATTTTCTGCCCACGCTACGCCAGTTTAGTTTTCGTTTAAACAGGCAGCCATTTAATATTTTTTCTCTCGATATTATTAGAACTTAGAATCAAAAGCGAAATTTAGCTCGTACGCCCAAGGGAATTTAGAATAATTTTAGATTTTAAAATGGTATGGGGTTTTTAATGTTATATATATATATATATATATATATATATATATATATATGGTTATCAAAATAATGGAAACACCTATCAATATTAGTGGTGTTTATGAATGTGCTTTGTATACCTTAGAAAACAAGTCTGGCCACCGGTATTTTTTTATATAATACTAGGGGCTTTGCCCCTAGGCTCGCTACGCTCGCTCCTCTGTTATGGCTAATAGCGAGATACATAGGGGTGATTCTCGGGCAATGTAACAGCCATTTACTGTTGTCAGTCGCCCTTATGCGAAGTGGATGAAGCTCGCCTATGGGTGAAAAATTGGATCTTCTTTCATGTCCTTCTGCGAAGGAAGCGAATGAGAAGATTTTTTTGAAGTATTTCTTTAAAATTCAATTAAAAATCGAAATTTTAAGATAGAGACTTGAAATGAGGTTTATATGAATGAGAAAGCTTTCGTCTTCCAGATGATGTAAATATTTTTTTTGTAACATAATAAATCTGAGAGCATCAAACTTATATTTGTCGAAACGCATAAATTTGTCGAAAAAGTGAGTTTTAAATTTTAATGAATATATTAGTCTGTTTTAAATTATTTTTAAACAAATGAGGTCTTGTTTGAAGGAGAAATGTCTGTAGTCTTAGATTGTAAAAAAATCAAAATTCTACGATCCTTTTTTGGCGAGTTATCGTAATCTGAACATGAAAAAGTCAATATTTTTCCACAAAACATAAAATAAAAAAAAAACTTAAAGGCTGACGAAGATGAGACATGTCTTACTTTCTTCCCCACATTGTTCTGCATCTATTGGTATCGGTCTCGACCCTATGCCCCCAGCGGTTTCGGAGGAGATAGCGTAACAAGCTTTTGACAGCGGCTTCGACAGCAGCGGCAGTTACTTTTTTTAGAATAGAGAGATAGTGTATGTATTATTCTACTGTCAGGTAGCAGTAATGAAGCTAAGGGCATCGTGCTTTTGGGGGAACAGCGTAAAATGTCAAACCTTGCAGACCTTGCGAAAAGGGCAAATTGTTGGAGCGCGTTTAAATTGGAGTATCTGTTACTGCAACCCTCAGGCAAATGGGTGTTTTTCGAGCTATAGTATCGAAAGTCATGATAGCATACAGAGTGCACGGAAAAACATCCTTTGCCAAACAGAATTGTGGACGAAAGGAAGTGCTGATTGAAAGAGACGGACGAGGTATTGAAGCGGATTATGACATGAAGAAAGAAAACAATTGCAAACAAAATGACCGAAGAGCTCAATCTGCATCTGCATGTTCCGGTATCAACCGTTAGAGGTAGAAGAGAACTTCACAAACAAAGCATTTACGGAAGTGTAGCTATTCCCAATCCACTTGAAATAGATGCCAATACAAAATATCGTCCCCAATGGTGCCACGAGCTCAAATCCTGGTCGATTAATATGTCGAAAAACGGCATTTGGTCCAACGAATCATTGTTCACATTGTTCATTGCAACAGGACATGCGTGTCTGGAGAACACCTACACAAGCGAAAGATTCTGACTGTCTCATCTCAACTGTCAATCATGGAGGTAGATCTATCAGGGTTTAGGATGGCATCTCATGGTTTTCTTCAGGCCCTATTGTAATCCTAAAAGGGAGATTGAACGGGAAGGACTAAGTAAAAATTTTAGCTCACTAGTCCATCCTATGGGGCAAACATTGTTTCTTGCAGGAGATGGCGTTCTCCAGGATGATAAACCCCCCTATACATGCAGCTAAATCTATCAAATATTGGTTTGAAGAGCATGAAAAAGAATTCAAAAATCTTATCTTGCCCTGTACAGTCCTCTCGACTATAAATCATCCAACCACTGTGAACTATATAATCGGTAGATGAAGGTATCGATATCCACCACAGCATCTCTACAGGAACTTTGATGATTTTGGCCTGAAGAATGGTATAATATACTCTTAACCACTATTTATGACCTGTATAATCCAATACCATGGTGAATCAGGTGGTATTACATGACAAAGGTGATCCTGCTCCGTAATTAATAAATGTTTTCATGATGTTTCTTAGTGTTTCCATTATTTTGATAACCACCTGTATATATATATATATATATATATATATATATATATAGGGTAAGTATGCCGAATATGAGACCTTGCCTAATATGAGACACCAGCTTACAGGACGTATCAAGTACTGCCGCCTGGGGACTGCAGCGTAAAACAGTAGTCTATTGCATCATTTGTATCGGTGAGTCAGTCGAGTGTTTGCAAGCGCACACAAAGTTCAGTATTATTTTTCCTGGATGTGTGTTCTTCGACTTTTTTGCCGAATATGAGACCCCGAATGTGGTCGTGCCGAATATGAGACCCCGAAGCATGCTGTGACGACCTCCCGATCGAGACCCGGATTGAGGATTTTAAATGAGAACGAACTGAAGTGAAGTATAGAAAAAAAAGATCGAATGAACGGAGAGAGAAAAGAAGGGTTGTTCGTGCTGAGCTACACCTATATTTTTGTGATGTGTTGACCCTCGTCTGTTTTCGATTCTGATGAGTAGCTGCGTTATTATGCTACAGTTACAATGTGATGTTTTCCACACCTATTTTTGTGATGTGTTGCCCCTCGTCTCATCAATATGAAATAAAGTTTTGTTTTTCTTGTTAACTAGCTGTGTTATTACGGTACAATGCCTAATATTAGATAGGCTCCCATATTAGGCATTTTAGTTCCACTCTCACAGCCTTGTTTCCTCTGAAGCTGAAGATGCAATGACGCCCAGGCGAAACCGGCAACCAAGTAGCAGTAGTGACAATATGGAACGTATTGATCAAACAAGAAGTTCAAACCAGTTATTAGTGACTCCTGAAAAAATAAATTCCTTGCCTATCTTACCTGAGAAAAACACCTCGAAAGCAAGTAGTACCCGTAAAGCCGATATTATCACATCATCGCCCTACAAAATAAATTGATCGACAGCATTAATAAAAGAACGGCGGCATATTCGAAAATAACTATGTTTCCTACAAAAAAAGGAATAGACCTAAAAGATACAAAATCAAAGGATAAACAAGAGAAAGGAGATCGAGATAAAAAAAGAAAAGGATAAGGAAACAATAAAGGGAAAAGGAAAAGGCAAAAGGGTCCCTACAGGAAAGGAAAAATTAAGGATGGGTGAAAATACAACACTAGTTAAAAAACAGAGAACGAATAAGCCTAATTATAGCTACGATGATCTTAGCTCAATTGAAAATGATGAAAAAATTCTCTCCTTTACAGCAGTGATGATAGCATTGATAAAAACGACACTGAATGTCTTTTTTTGTGGTTGTTTATTTTTAGAAAACAAACGGGGAGAGCAGTGGCGTCAATGTAGAAGGTGTTTCAGGTGGGCCCCTGAATATTGCGGAGCTGACGAACTTTTTATTTGTAAACAATTTGAAAATTTTGAACCTAAAAATAAAAAGTAAACAAAACTTGTAGTGCAAACCAACTAATTTGTTTAAAATGTCTGTTTTCTTTTTCACCTCTTAGTATATATAGGTAACTGTTATTTAATTATTGTGTACAGTTTTGTTTTTTACGAACATTTCAGAAATTCTAATTCATTTTTAGAGTTGTAAAATGGGGGGGGGGGGGTCTCTTATTAGGACTACTTTTTTCAGATTCCAAAAAATGGAACACTTATGTTTATAATTTCATACAAGAAAATTGTAAGATTATTTTCGTTTTCTGTCATTGTTATATGCAGTAAAATATATGCATTAAGAGGATATCAAGTTGGTACTATAATCCCCCACTTACTTTCCTAGTTATAAATGAAAATCAAAAGGGGTCTCATATTCGGCATACTTACCCTATATATACACTGTAACAAACAAATATATGCACCCAGATGGAAAAGAGTTACTATCACGAAACTTAACATGTACGAAGAGTATGAGGAGATAAGCAAATGATTACAAATTCAGAAGAACAGACCGTTTTATTATGAAGATATGGCATGAGAAAGGTTACAAATCAGTAAATAGTAAATCCACCTCTAGCAGCTATACAAGCTGAAACACGGCGTGGCATCCAATCATTGAGGTCACCTATGACCTCCTGCCGAAGATCATGCCATAATCTTTGAAACTGGGTAGTTAAATCACCAGTATTCCGGGACGGCTGCAGTTGCCTTCCAAGCACGTCCCAGACGTGCTCTGTTGGCCAGAGGTCTGGTGACCTGGAATACCATGGGAGTACGTCATATCCTTGAAGACATTGTTGGGGGAGTCGCGCAGTATGAGCGTTGTCTTGTTGATAAATGGCACCTGGGCGACTTGATAGCATAGGCAGTACAACTGGCGTTAAAATATCGTCCACGTAACTGCGTGCCGTCAAAGTGCGTTGAAAGACGACTAGAGGTGATCGTGTGTCCCAACAAATGGCTCCCTACACTGTCACACCTTGTGTAATCGCCGTATGCCTCTCGACAACAAATGCCGGATCGGACTGGTGGCCTGGCCGCCTCCACACGCGTATGCGCTGGTCATCAGCATTGAGACTGAATAGGGATTCATCGCTGAAGATCACACGCTACCAGTCGGTCACACTCTAGCTTGCCCGAGGTCGGCAAAAATCTAATCGACACTGCCTATGATGTGGGGTCAGTGGTAGGCGTCTTAATGGACGTCGGCTCCTTATACCTGCGTCGGCCAGTCGTCTCCGAATGGTTTCCCTTGATACCACCGGATGTCTGGAAGGTGGAAAATGGCGTCGAATCGATTCTAGCGACGTTGTTGGTGCGGACGTGGCCGCTCTTATGATTGCACGATTCTCGCGCGCATTTGTGTTCCTGGGACGCCCTGACCCTCCGCGACGGTAGACTATCCCTTCCGTGATCCATTGTTGCCAACACCGAGCAACTACCATATCACTCCGACCGAGGTGGTGGCCCATGGTGGTGGTCCGACTGAGGTGGTGGATACGCCTATTTGACCAACCTGCTTCTCTGAGAACTGCTATGCGCCCCTTCTCAAAGTCCGACAATTGGTCGGACTGTCACCGGTTACGTCTCAGAGACATCTCTAGACAGAATACCGTCCATCCAAGTCGACAGACTTGTTTGAATAACCCTATGGCACGAGCAATCATGCTTTTAAACTCTCCCAGCTGTGCATCTCATATGCGCATAGCGCGCTTGCCCTTGTCTGATTATCGTCGAAATTTTAATCATTTGCATATCTCTTACCAGACTACATTCCTGCTAAGTTTCGTGATAGTAGCTCGATTTCTTCTGGGTGCATATATTTTTTTGTGACAGAGTGTATATATATATATATATATATATATATATATATATATATATATATATATATATATATATATATATATATATATACAGTGGAATCTCGATCGATCGTTTTCAGAATCATCGTTTTCCCGTATGTATCGTTTACTTTGCCCAGTCCTGACGATTATATTGCTTTGTTATCTTACCGAATCTATCGTTTTCCCGCATTTATGGTTCAGTTCAGTCGGTCCCTTGAAAAACGATAGATCGAGATTCCACTGTATATATATATATATATATATATATATATATATATATACCTTTACTTTCCACGCTTTGATGCGTGTACGATTTGATGCACATCAGCTATCTAACGTATAAAATATTTTTTTCAGAATATTGAAAGCATATAATAGCATAGAAAGAATATGGTATATATAATTTTGCTCTTACTTTTTAAGGTATAGTCTTATTAATATTCAGTTTAGGGGTCTTCAACCTCTTATGACTAAAGACCTCACATGAATGAAATCATAAGCTTATGCGGGACACACGTCACTTGAATGAATTGCTTTAAACATGTTCAGAAGCAATATATTTCGTACTTTATGAAACAGAAAAAAATGCGGTACTTGCCTACAACTATATTAAAGATAAACTTATTGCCAATAAGGTACTGACATTCTAACATGAATGCATGCCACTGTAGTATTTAGGAGAAACTTAACATTCATTATTTGATTAAAGATACATTAACAAATGTAATCCATGGTTTGCAAAAGGTCTTCACATGTTTGTTTGCTTTTTCGCCAATATATATATATATATATATATGTGTGTGTGTGTGTGTGTGTGTGTGTGTGTGTGTGTGTGTGTGTTTGCTTAAGTAATATATCCATTACATCACGTCCTTAAAATACAACCTGAAAAGGAAAACTAGCTCATATTTACATGGCTGGAGCTAGACTCAGCCTGAAAGGAATAAAATTCGATTCAGTCTGACCGAATCGTTTATTAGAGCAACAAAAGTACATCCGTCCATTTCAGAAGACGTCTTGGAGGCTAATATCACCTTTCAACCTTAGGCCTCGTACAAACGATACGGTTTCGATTTTATAACCGTTTCGGTGTCAACCGACAGCTGTGTTCACACGATTCTGTTTTTCTTTCACCGCTTACTAGCTCAGTAGCTGGGTTGAAATAAATGGCCTTACCGAACAAAAGATCGGGTATTAGATTTTTTTTTTCCTACTTGTATATCTTTAGTCCAGTAGTGAAAATCGAAGTTTTTCAATTCGAAAGACCTCAGCGGAATTTTCTGTGGCCTAAAAACAACGAAATTTTTTGACTTTTTTTGGTTTTTTTTCAAATATATCGGCAATGGTTGGTTCTAGAGCTTAGATTGCAGTTACAATCTTAAAGAAAACAAAATTTTGAAGAAATCTTATATTTACATCTTTTTTCTAAACCCAATAACAAGCGAAATACATCGTCAGGAAAATGGCATATTTTATTCAACTTGTCGAGAAAGACGCAAAACTTACTTTTTTAACACTCCTCACGTTTATTGTTCTTGTGTTTGACCTGTCCGAATCGGGTTGGGTCCGAAGCGTATAAGGTTTTCCCGTCCGCACAGAACACCTCTGCAATCATTGCAGTGTAGTTCACTTTGCAGGGGGGACGTGAATACATTTCTTGTAATGTACTGGTATCGTCGTCGTCGAAGCAAAATTTAAAAAAAAATTATAGAACGTCTTGGGTACATCCTATTGTGAGGTACAAATATTGTCTGGGATGATTGAACTCTTATGATTGAATTAAGAAGAGATTAATCAAAATTTTTCAAAAACTTCCGAATGACGATACATACATTTATTGAGTTAACACTTTGAATTTTGTGTGAAAGTTAACCATATAATTTGCAAACACAATTACATCATAAAACTTCTCATAAAGTTTTTAAAAAATTTTAAAATTTAAAAAAAAGTGGGGTAATTTGAAATCGCTATAACTCGAAATATTATCTGTCGAATTTCAAATTTGTCATCTAATTAAACAGAAATATATGTTTTAATTTCGATTCAGCGTTTTTTAAATTATTAATTTTTAAAAACAATTTAAAATATTTAGAGAATTTTAAAAAAATGACGTAACTTATTTTTAAAAAATCATATTTTCAAAAGTAAATATATTTTTCAAATTTATTGAATCAAAATTAAAGTAAAATAAAAGACATGTTCCAAGTCTGAACCATTTATCTTTAACGGTTCTTGACTTATAACAAATTAAAGATGAAAAATGGTGAAAAAACCCATCATGCAGAAAACGCTTTTACAGGTTTAAACAAAGATTGGCTGCTATTAGAATGGTGAAAAATAATAATAATAATAATAATAATAATAATAATAACACCTGTTCTAATTAAGATATAAACATGATTTAAACGTCGTTTAAAGCATCATTTAAAGTAAAACATTCTTATGTTTTGTCCAAAATGGTCGGTCTTTCTTCAACCAAAGAAATTAAAATTTCTGTGTCGATTTTCTCTATTGTGTAAAAAAAAAACTGTAAAAAAACAACTAAAAAAATCAAAGAATCACTTCAGTAGCTAGATCGGCACTGGTGTACGTTTCCTTCAAAATAACTGAATCGTGTGTACTCCCCCTCTAAAATCTATACACCAATGGCAACCGAAACGGCCTAGTGTCGATTCCGTCTATCCGGTTTTGGTAGACAAAATCGAACATCTGCTACCGATTCGATTGTTCCCTCGTTTGCGGTTTTCGACCGCAACGTGTGAACGTACAAAACAAAATACATTGTTTACTGTAAACGCCACAACAAAACCGACACGATCATAAAACCGAATCCGTATCGTGTGTTACAAAGCCTTACACGCGAGAGGGCGAAAAAAACGTGTCTATTATTTTGTAGGGTCAGCAAAATTTGGGGCTCGCGATGCGAACCCACTCCTTTCTGCAGACGTATACACGTGCAGAAATGCAAAGGCATGCGATTCACGGGAAGTTCTGTTGCTAAGGGTTTGGTAGAGATAAATTCAGATTACTGCGGATTGGATTTAGGAAAGGGAATTTAAATGCTTGAATGGAGGGCATAATATTTAATATATTACACACACACACACACACACACACACATATATATATATATATATATATATATATATGTTAGCTCTTCTTTTGCTAACAAGCAGGGCCGTTCAAGCAGGGTAGCTGCCGCCCGTGTGCGAGAATAATTTTGCCGCCCCCCCCCCCTCATACATTATGGATTAATTGAAATTTATCTGAAATATTTTTACCTTAAATGAAATACCGAATTACAGAAAATATTATAAATTCAGTTTATTTTTTAATTTTACAACCTAACATAATAATTATTAATGTATTGATATAGTAACCAAATGAATACGTTATATTAAATATATACAACACATATCTATTAATACATATACTTAATAACAGACAGTCAAAAAGCTTAAAAAATCTTTGCTTTTCGTGTCTTTTTTAATGCAAATTCTGTTATAATATCTGATACATCTATATCTTCGGAAATGTCCTTTTCTATACTAATAATAGATAAGTCTGAAAGCCTTTCTTATCCCATTGTTAATCTCAAATAATTTTTTATTATTTTAAGTTTTGAAAAGCTTCTTTCCCCGCTAGCCACAATCACGGGTAATCTTAAAAAAATTCGTATGGCAATCACTAAATTTGGAAACAGATACATGAGGTTACTTGTAAATAAGTATTGAATCACATTTAACGCGTTCATTTCAGGGGAAATAAAGGATGCAACGTTGTCAATTTCATCGCATAAATCTTCAGCTATAATATCTTTTTCATTTTTAAATTGATCATGTAACATAATTTCCACAGATTTACATTTTGTAGACCTATTTGATTTATCTGTTTTAAGGAAATTATTTAGGTCGTTGAGAAAATTGAAAACTGTGTGATGTTGTTTTATTTGTTCGAACCTTTCTTCTATTTTTGATAATGCAGTGTCCAATATTACAAAGTAAAAATTAATTTTGAATTGGTCTTCTGGATTTTTTGGAGCCTCATCTTTACATTCGTAGTCAAATAAACGTTTTTTTTTGTTCGGGGTCTAACAATATTAACCAGAGGAAATGAAGGGTCGCAATCGATATCTTCTGCAATATTTTTTGCCTCTTCTAAAATATCACTAAAACCTTTATATGACCTAATATTATATAAATATGTTTTGGTTTGCTCTAACATTAAAATAATATTTGGTAGTATAGCATCCGATTCCTGCATAGCTTTACTTACGATATTAATTTTTGTTAACACATTATACCATGTAATAATGGAACAAATAAATTTAAACGACTTAATTTTCAAAAGTAATGAATTTGCCATGTTTCTAGTTTCAGAGTCTCTAGTATTATCAGAATAGAGGGTATATAAAGCATCATATATTTTTGTTAGATTGTATCTAAGAACTTTTAGCGCATCTATTCTGCTTTCCCATCTAGTATCTGAAAGGGGTTTAAACGTTAAAGTTGGGATTTCATTTTTTAAGACCTTCCAACGTTTAGTGGATGCGGAGAAGAAAACGTATAGCTCCTGTACAATTACAAAAAAGCTTGTAATTTCTAAAGACGCTTTTGCAGCGTCATTAACAACTAAATTTAAACTATGGGCCGCACAAGGCACATAAAAAGCTCTAGGGTTTAAGTCAAGAACTTTTTTTTGTAAACCATTATTGCGACCCTTCATATTCTCACCATTATCATAACCCTGCCCCCTTAAATCCCCCAAACAAATGTTGTGAGTCTCCAAAAAATCTAATAAAATATCAGTTAAAGCCTGTCCTGTCGAATCTGGTATTGAAATAAATCCCAAAAAATGCTCCCTAATTTCTATTTGCTTTGATTTATTATTTAATAGAACAAATCTTACTACAACAGTAAGTTGGTCTTGGTGACTTAGATCAGGGGTGGAATCTAAAATAATAGAATAATATTTACTAACTTTTAAGAGTGAAATTAGTTCATGTCTTATTTTTTGACCCAAAAGGGAAATAAGTTCATTTTGAATATGAACACCTAAATAATGAGGCATACTTGATGGATTTCTGCTAATTCTAGTGAGGTGGTCTGATATGGTATCATTAAACTTTGCAATTGCTTCAATAAATTTTAAAAAGTTTCCATTTCGTTGCTCGTATAACTTATTATTTTTGCCTCTAAAACTCAAATTTTGACCGGCTAAGAATTTAACGGTATAAATTATAATTTTTAACACGGAAACCCATCTATCTTTTTTCCATATTTATTAATTTCTCATTTAGAGAATCAGTAGTTGTTTCAGAAGAAATTGATTTATTTAAATCAATCCAAGATTTTGTATTACAAATGTGACTTTTTGATTTTTCATGACGTTCAATAATCTGAGTTAAATGTCTCCAATCGCTATATCCCTCAACAAAGGCACTAGAAAAAGTTTTAAATAATTTGCAAGGAAAACAAAATACACAATCTTTTAACTTAGAATACACTAGCCAAACTCTTGGAATTATTTCCCCATTACTTAATTTTTTTTTTAATAATAAATAGATGAGAAACCTCTGTTATCTTTATTTACAGGAAAGTTTAGATCCGCTTCTGTAAGTTGGGTAGGGCCTAACTCTACTAAAGTTAATTTAATTTTGTCAGACAGTACGGAAGGCCAACAGCTAGGATCCTTATAAACATCATCTTTATAAGAAAGATGAAGAAAATCTTCATGATCTTTGGTCACGGTTTCACTGGTTTCAAGACTTGGTTCTGCGATTAAAACATCTTCCTTGGGGTTTGTGATTTCGGTCTCCGTCACATTTGTATCTCTGGAACTTGATGGCGCCTCATGCGATCTTGCTGGGATTAAAAATGTTTTTAATGAACCACAAGCTTTCTTTACTAATTCTAATATAATTAATAATTCATGATTCATGATATAATTAATAATTCATAAATTATTACTATTTAATCTTTAAATTTTAACCACTTTTACATATCTATGGTACTAATCACATATTCAAATTTCAAGCAAATCCATTCAAAACAAAAAAAGTTAGGTTTGAAGGTCCACTGTCCCCTTAAGTAAATTTCTCCATGGCCGAATTTAAATTATCATTAAAATATAGGCATTCTTGCGTCGCCAAATAAAAACGAAGTCTTAATTTAATCAAACACATTTGATTATATATAGAGACACACAGAGTTACAAAACGAAATCACAATAAAAATAACATACCGGGAGCGCAAATGATCTGGACACGACCTCAGCCTAAGACAAAATCTCCCAGAATAACCTTCTTTTAACATTTTTCGCGCGCAAACCTCATCACATACGGCATGTGCCGAATAAACAAAAATTACACTAGATCAGCAATGTCCTGTAGACACACTGGCTTCGCAAAAGCGATAAATCTAAAGGCCTTTTTATACAGAGCTACAGTTGTGGCTATAGGTCACGACTGTCGCCTGGGCGCGTCACTTCCCCTTCTGAGTCCAAACCTTACTGTTTATTTCCAGTTATACTTGTAAAATGCATTTTTTAACTCTAAGTAGTTACCTAGCATAATGGTGATATTTTTATATTAATTATTTTTCCAATAAATTAGTTTTAATTTTTTTTTATCCGGGCGGCTGACTTGCCGCCCTCCTTGATGTGCCGCCCGTGTGCCCCGCACCCCTTGCACCCCCGGGTTGGAACGCCCCTGCTAACAAGGCAAGCTTCTGGTTACTGGAGAGCGGAGTATCAACATGACATTATACTTTCTTAAAACAATAATAAAAGTTTTATTTGAAACATATAGAACACTTAGCGGCTAGCCGTCAAGACGTGCGACGCCATTCATTTCACATCGCTCTCTCTGTCTTACAGTATCGCAGTGCACATGCGTTAACATTCTTTTTGCGGTCTGTCACATGCTGCCATCTATTGACATAGAAAATTGCTTACATTCGGGTATCCTGACTGAGAATTGCCCTCAATTCGTACTTATAACACTCCTAAAATGCAACTTAAACATTTAGAAATAAAACAATGTGCAAGAAAACAAAAATAATATATGGTATTCAAAGTCTTTTGGATAATGTTCTAATTGAGTCCTTCTTAGAGTTCAAGAGTTCTTGGGTAAAACTTAAAAAAGAAAACAAAAAACTATATTACCTGATCTTCGGAGGTTGTTACCTGGTGATGATTTGGACTAAGTTAAGGTGGTTCAGGAGGTTCTGCACTGGGATCCTCGTTGTCTGAATTGTCATCGTCTTCATATCGAGGTTTAGCCCATAGCTTGAGTTGACTGACGTGAGCTGTGGTGGTGTAAAATCGTCCTTTCTGCTTTTCCTCCAGCTGAGTAATTCTGCATGTGTCATTCGGCAGTGTTTCTGTAATTATCAGTGGTCCTCTATATTTCGCTTGCGTCTTCGTAGGTTCTCCTGTTGGTTTTGGTGGTCGTCTGACATCTACTATTTCTCCTGGTTCGTATGTCATAGTTCGACACCTTTTCTTGTCATAATCTTCTTTCATATTTTGTTGCTTCTTTTCAATCTCTTTACGTGTTTTCTCTTGAATTTCTTTCGGTTCTTCCCATTTTTCTGCGTCTGCAACTTTTGTGAGGAAACCATCATTGAATCTGGGCAAGTAGCCATGTAGCATCTCGAAGGGAGTTTTATCTGTGGTTTTGTTAACTACGTTGTTTAAATTTCTTTCAGTTTCTTTAATTCGTAAGTCCCAGTCTTTATGACGTTGGTCCTTCATTGATGTCGTTATTGTTGATAAGATGGTTCTATTAACTCGCTCTACCATACAATTTCCTTGTGGATGTTGCGTAGAATTTAGGGTATGATGAATTCCGTTATCTTGACAGTATTGTTCGAACTGACGAGAGGTGAAGCAAGTGCCTCTGTCGCTGACAATTCTATCTGGTAATCCAAATTCTTCAACAAAATTTTTGAGAGCTTTTAAGACATGTAGCGATGAAGTATTCTTGACTGGAAAAAGTCGTGTGAATCTGGTGAAGTTATCAATTATTACTAGTTTCTCTGATTTCTTCAAAGTTCTCGAAGTCTTGATTTCTTCGAGAACTTTTCACAAATGGACCCAGATGATCCATGTGTATAAGAGAGAATGGTCGTTTTCCTGGCTTAATGGGGTGCAAATAGCCTTGTTGTTTTCCTCCTGGTACTTTGTTCATCAGGCATTCAAAGCACATAGATATATGTCTTCGTAAGTAACGCTTCATATAAGGGAACCAATATAATTCTTTAATTTTGTTGGCAGTTCTGTCGACTGAGAAGTGTCCCATCAGATCTTGGAACTTTACTGGGGTACTTTTCCTCATGCTTTTGGGGATTACGTAAAGTAGCTTTTCTTTTCCCTTCTCTTTAACTTTTCTATACAGCTTATTTCCTTTATAAACATAATTGCATATTTTCTGTTTGTCGTCTGTTGTCCTTTCATACTCATCTTTTCGAAAAATGTCTATTAATTTCCTTAACTCTAGGTCTGCATGTTGGATTATTTAAACTTGTTCTTCTTCACTAAGTGTAAGACAAACTTCTAAATTTCTTTCTATTATGCTTGTCATAGTATCTTCTGCCTCTAAAACTGGAGCTCTGCTCATCGCATCGACGTGACTCATCTTTGTACCTGGTCTAAGCTTTACCTCCATATCAAATTCCTGAATCAGATCATACCATCGAGCTATCTGGGGATTCGTCGTTTTCTTCGAATTCATGTAAATCAATGCTTGACAGTCAGTAACAATTGTAAACTTAATTCCAAGGAGATACCGTCTTAATCTGTCAAGTGTCCATACAATGGCCATTAATTCTAGCTTACTTGAGTGGTAATTCTTTTCTACATCAGTTGTCTTCTTACTTACGCAATACACCAAATGCCATTTTCCATCGTCTCCACGTTGAAGTAGCATTCCGCTTAATCCATCTGAACTCGCATCTGTGTGTACTTCCGTCTCTAATGTGGGGTTATGGTGAGCTTAAACTGGTTGATTACTGAGAATTTCTTTCAAAGTTTTAAAAGCATTTTTCTGTTCTTCTTTCCACTCAAAATCTTTATTTTTCTTAGTTAATCTACTCAATGGTTCGGCCTTCTCCGCGTATTTAGAAACAAAACGCCTAAAAAAACCTGTAAGTCCTAGAAATCCTTTTACTTCATAAATATTCTTAGTTTCAACGTATTCTTCAATAGCTTTTATTTTCCTTAGACCTGGCTTTAAACCATCGGCATTTATTACAAAACCTAAAAATTGTACTTCCTTTTTACCAAATTCGCACTTAGCAAGTTTAAGAGTAAGTTTCGCTAATCGTAGACGTTCCAAAACTAATACTAATCTTTCAAGCATGTCCTCCCAAGAGAAAGCATGTATGAGGATATCATCTAAGTAACAAACAGTTTAGTAAGAAATAACGGTCCTAGTACTTGATACATTAATCTTTGAAACTCTTAGGGAGCATTAACCAATCCAAAAATCATTCGCTCGAATTGTCCGGTTTCGTCAGGTGTAATAAAGGCTGTTTTTTTCTTCGCTTCCTCCGACAATGGAATCTGCAAGTAACCGTGAGTTAAATCCAAGGTGGTAAATAATTTAGCACCGCTCAAACTTTCTAATAAATCGTCTATTTTTGGCAGGGGGAATTTATCCTTTACCGTTTGATTATTAAGACGACGAAAATCAATAACTAATCTGTGTTCACCTGTTTTCTTTTTCACTAACAAAACTGGACTTGCGTATGGTGATCGTGTTTCCGAAACAATCTTGCTATCTTTCCATTCTTTTACTATCTGTTTGATAATATTACGCTCAGAAGCATTCGTTTTGTAAGGTCGGGAACATACCGGCTTACAACCGTCTATATCTTTAATATCCATGAAAGTTAAATCTGTGCAGCCTAATTCTTTTAAATTAAAGCAAAGCAGTCTCTATATTCATTCAACAAACGAACTATATCTTGCTTTTGGTCTTCAAGTAACGTCTCGTCAAATTTAATTTGTTCTAAAGTTATAGGTTCTCGTTCTACGTTAGTACTGATGTCTAGAGGTTCTAATGATTGTGCTTCATTAACAAAATTTATATTGTCCTTATACGACTTTAAACTGACATCGTCCACTAATTCCGCTTTACCAACATTTTGATTTCTATTCAATATAATATTCCTATCTCTGGTATTAATAACTGGTACAATTGTTTCCCCTTCCTTAACTTCCAATAATGAGTCTAAATTTTCACCTTCTCCCCTAATCATAATTAAACCATCATTTAAATATTCAGTCTTCGCTTTGACAAAATTTATACTATTATTCACAATTTGTACTGTTTCAGTTACTTTCAATTTAACCGTTGGGTTTTCCTCAATAAATTCTAAATTAACGAATGGGTAATCTTTCGCATATCCGATATGTAAGTTTTCTCCAACCCTAGCATATGCTATGTACGGTAAATCGATCAATGTTCTTCCAACTAATAAATCAACTGGTTGTGTACTGTCTGACACGATCAAAATAGTAACGTCCTTAGCCAAAACATCGGCTATCTCCACATCCGTAACTGCCACACCTAGACTTTGCGAAACTGGGTTAATTTGGTTTCCAAACGAATAAAGATCCTTTTTACATGGAGTAATATTTAATCCTAACTTTTTAGCAACTGATATTTTCATCACACAACTGCTACATCCCGTGTCAAGTAAAATACTAATGCTTTGATTGTTTATCTTTGCCTTGCGTAGATATTTGTCTGGCGCTGTCATTTCACGATTCCCATAAACATTCAGATTTTCGCTCCGCGCCTCATTCGTTTTTCTGCAAAACTTGGCAATGTGATTTCGCCCTCCACAAGCAAACCATACTCTGTCATCGCGTATCGAAGAACTAAATACTTTATGAGTTGCAGTTTCTTTTTCATTTATTTTACTTCTGCTGACGTTCGCGTTTTTGTTCTCAAACTTGGTCGAATTGAACCTATTCGAATTACGATTACTCATCCTGTAATTTGAATGCGGGTAGTATTTAAAATCTTCACGATAGTTAGTATGCTTCGTATTTCTACTTTCGCTATTAGTCTTAATTCCTGATCGAACGTTTTCATAATCGTCCAGCATTTGGGCTAAGTCATTCGCTTTAACAAATTTTGGCCAAGAATCAATGAAATGTTCACGCATCGTATTTGGGACTCGCTTTTTTAATTGATCTGTAATCATAAGTTCTGTTAGGGATTCAAAGTCATTTATATTTAATCCTGTTAACCACTCATTAAAATAGGTTCGTAATTCAAAAACAAAATCAGTCCACGTGCCATTTACATCTTTAAGACGGTTGACAAATTTCTCTCTAAAACTTTCGGGGCTTAGTTTATATCTTTTTA
This sequence comes from Dolomedes plantarius, assembly GCA_907164885.2. Taxonomy (NCBI): domain Eukaryota; kingdom Metazoa; phylum Arthropoda; class Arachnida; order Araneae; family Dolomedidae; genus Dolomedes; species Dolomedes plantarius. The sequence continues at coordinate 2,130,545 of OU015501.1, read as the reverse complement.
ACAATAAATTCTTAACAAATATATATTCATTAGTTTCATAACAAATATATATTCATTAGTTCTGATTCTCTCGCAATTAGCTGAGTAATTTCAAGAGGCAATAGCCCTAATAAGTGTGTTACATAGTCACTCTCCATAAGTCCTATTCGTTTAGCTTGCCTTTCAAATAATACCAAAAATGAAGCTATATCTCCGTCTTTTAAGTCAAATTTCTACATTAAATTCCTCAAATCTATAGAGTTTTTCTTTACTTCTGGTACACTAACGTTACTTTCAGCTTGAGAAATTATCTTATTCTGATTCTGGATTTTTAATTTTTCCAATTCAAAAGAATTTTGTTGTTCAGTTTTATGTAATTCCTGTTCATCTATCTTATTCTGACTTTCAATTTTTAGTTTCTCTAATTGCAAAGCTCGTTCAAATTCAAATTTTTGTGTTTCCTGTTTCACTCTTTCGTCAACTAATCCTGCTAACACTTCTTTAACAAACGGTTCATCATAGTTTTTACTTTTGGTTATAATAGCCTTCAAAATAAATATCGTACTATCGGCAGGAACAGATTCGCCCAACTCAAACGCTAACTGAACTAAATCACACTTTTTATATCTACCTAAGTACGCCATTTTTGAGTAAAACAAAAATTCAAGATTACCTTGTTCGTTCACGTTGTCAGGGAGTTCATTAATCCGACTTCTGATAATTGTTAGCACTTCTTTTGCTAACAAGGCAAGCTTATGGTTACTGGAGAGCGGAATATCAACATGACATTATACTTTCTTAAAACAATAACAAAAGTTTTATTTGAAACATATAGAACACTTAGCGGCTCGCCGTCAAAACGTGCGACGCCATTCATTTCACATCGCTCTCTCTGTCTTACAGTATCGCAGTGCACATATGTTAACATTCTTTTTGCGGTCTGTCACATGCTTCCATCTATTGACCTAGAAAATTGCTTACATATATATATATATATATATATATATATATATATATATATATATATATATATATATATATGTTGTGAAGGATCCACAATTTAGACATTTTGAACTCCTTCCAACGTTATAGCCATTTTGTTCTTCCAACACGATTACGGGGCATAAATCGGCCATATTGGAACTGCACCAATTTTCCAAGAAACATCGCACCCCCTGAATTCCTCAAGACGAGGGAAAGAAATTCCAGGAAATTCAACGGACTTCCAATTTTCTTGGAAATAAGCGTACCACGTGGGTCAACCATGGGAATGTCAGAGCATCCTGTCCTCGAATAAAAAACTCGAAGAGGCAATAAATTTACGTGAATAACTAACCTGGGGAGGGGTTATAATGAAGAATGTAGGAGCCCCGAGTGTGGGAGAAAACGACGTTCGGAGGGAGAGCGAGAGAGCGTTTTGAGGTAGCGAGCTGCGAAGTGAGCCTGGGAAGAAAAGACGCCCCCGTAAAATGGCGAGATACCCGTCTTCAACCGCCAGCGCCGAATCCTGTTGCCTCCGCCAGTGAAGGGCCACCTGAATTTCAGCCCGATCCCTAAAGCCTCCTCCTGTAGAAGTGCCTCAACGATGCCATGCTATGCTGTTTCATCAAAACTCCCCAGGTTGGTCATAAATTCCCCCTTTAAATAGTGCTCATGCCTTTTGAGAGATTACGAGACTTTTATTTCACTCGACCCGTAATGGTTATGCCGCAGGAAGCGGATGAAGTATGCCCTAATTCGGTTAAAAATATGTATAGCCAAAATCTTAAATATAATATGTAAACCCGACCTTTTCTTGTAAAATATTGTATAATAAATGTTGTTATTTTTATTTATAAACGCATAGTTCCCTTTGGAGTTCACCTCCCTAAATTTACACAACGCAAAGGGGTATCTCTGGTACCCCTCATAACATATATTGGTGCCTCGTGACGAGGATTTCCCTGGGTATGTTATAATATTTTTACTTTAGTCCAGAACCTGGGCATACTAAAAAAAATTTTTTTTGTGTATCTTGGCAAAAAGCTTTTTAATGTCGCGCAAGGTTCTTATGGTTCATATATATATCTGTAAAGTGTTATGCATACATTTTTTTTTTAATTTCTCTCTTTTCTTTCCCTTGTACCTGCCATGCCTACATGTTGTGTGAACAAATTGTACTGAAATGTTAGAATTTATGTGTTCGCGGCTAGTATATATATAATTCTAGGATAATGATTTTTACTTTATTTTGATTATTATATGTTTCGCATGTATATGTTAAAACAAAAATTGTTTAAAAGGGTTTGTTTTGAAGCACAATAGAATTATCTCGGATTACCTTTCCTTTCTTTATTGTATTATGGCGACGCCTTCCGATTCAGTGGTTAGCGGGAAAACTCCCGGCTTTACGCATTTAGTGTTCACGTTCGATGGTGCCTCAGAATCAGACTGCAATGCGTTTTTTATACAATTCGAGGCCTTAGCAACTTTTGTTCAGTGGTCGCCAGTAGGAGAAATTGTTATATTTAAATCCCGGTTGAGGGGCAAGATAATAATAGTGTATAATGGTAACGAATAATGAGTGAATAAGAGAAAATAATGAATAACAAAATAGAGATAGTAATAAATTTAGGGGGCAGTACGGTGAATAATGCGCGAATTTTACTGTTCAGTAGGCAAAATAGCCACTTTTTTTAAAAATGGTGTTCTAGTAAGAGGGAGCAAGACGAAATCCACACTTTCCCCACTCGGAATTCAACTTTACCCTTAAAACGGGAACGCGACTTTGATCGCGGGGAATAGGAAGAATGACCCAAAATAAGGAGGGAGTGAAAAAAGTTAATGTCGTTGGATCCTGAGAACACACTAAATGTTCGAGGTTCCCTCGCCCCGTCCTCGACAGAAGAGAATGGGAAGGGGAGTTTCACAGCAACTTGCTGGACCCCCGGCTAAACAATTGCCCCACAGAGAGAGTGAAAAAGTTAGTCTTGCTAATTCCCCCAACGCTAGGTTCAAGGCGGAAATGTACGTGAGGTCGCGGATATTTGTATTATGCTCTCCAACGGGGTGTCAAACAAAGCGAAATTCGAAAGCCGTATTGCGTCTGAGATGCAGAGTCTAGACATTTATCAAAACCGCAAGCGAACCGCTGCCGGAAGAAAATTGCAAAAATCAGGCGAATGGGAAATAGACGCTCAATACTTCTGCTAAGCTATTAAACTTTCTTTACTCGCGCAGAATTTAAAACTTTTTACTTAAAATGTTTTTGGTTCAGTTAGATCAGTAAGTCATGGACAGAACTCTTTGGGAATGGCCGCCTAAGGTTTCCTGCCCATTTGCCAATTTACAAGGGAAAACTCGGTTTAAGGGGTTTTATCGTTTTCTCCAGAGGGTCTGATCAACTATCTTGTGTCAACGATAGGCTTTTGAAAACTAAGGTGTACCGAGTAAATAAATTTTTTCATTTGATTAAGTTTCATTTTGGCAAAAATAAGTTTTTTTTTTTTTCTCTCTCTTAACTCTTCGTCTTCTGTTATATTGCTATGTGATATCTATATAATTTTTTTTAGGAAACTTAGCAGACTTTAGAATTTTCGTCGTGGGTTCATTTGTGCGCATAGTTTAAATTCAATTTGACGATGTTTCAGTGTACAAATCTGATGATAGAGCAAAATTTGGTCAATTTCGTTGGGGAATGAATAAAAAAAAAAAAGAAAAAAGGAAAATTTAAAATAAAAAAAAATATATATATATATTATTAAAAGATTAGCGTGTATTATGTTTTATTATTGTGTTTTATTATTATTATTATCATTATTAGTACTATTATTATTGAATGCATGGATAGCACATTATATGTTTCACACAAATGGCAGCGCAAGGAAAAGAGAACATTTTTACTCTTTCCGCGAGTTAAACACATAATGGCGATTATGCACATTTGCCAACGTTTTTGAAAATTTCATCTTCGCTGTACGATTTTAGCGGAGAGATTTCTATTTCTGTAAGATAACCTTTTCTTTACATTTTAATCTCTGATCACATATGTTGATCGAGCCACTATTTTGTTATTATTTGTTTTACAGGGTATGCATACCATTTTCTATGATGTTAGTTAATGTTGGTCAGAGTTAATGTAAGCTTAAAGAAAACTTTATAAATTTTGAATTTTTTTTTTAAATCAGTAAAACTTACAGCACTATAAGGGGAGATTTTGACCTCCTGAACTTTTACAACTGATGTCATTCATGATTTTTTTTTACTGCCATTGTGACTTTTGTGCAGTTGGAGTCTATTTTGCTGAAGCGAATGGAGCCAATCCGTTCTTCAACCCCTACAGACTGTGGCGTGCCAGCACGCCTAGAAAAAGGGGGGGGGGAGTGATTGTTGTGAAGGATCCACAATTTAGACATTTTGAACTCCTTCCAACGTTATAGCCATTTTGTTCTTCCAACACGATTACGGGGCATAAATCGGCCATATTGGAACTGCACCAATTTTCCAAGAAACATCGCACCCCCTGAATTCCTCAAGACGAGGGAAAGAAATTCCAGGAAATTCAACGGACTTCCAATTTTCTTGGAAATAAGCGTACCACGTGGGTCAACCATGGGAATGTCAGAGCATCCTGCCCTCGAATAAAAAACTCGAAGAGGCAATAAATTTACGTGAATAACTAACCTGGGGAGGGGTTATAATGAAGAATGTAGGAGCCCCGAGTGTGGGAGAAAACGACGTTCGGAGGGAGAGCGAGAGAGCGTTTTGAGGTAGCGAGCTGCGAAGTGAGCCTGGGAAGAAAAGACGCCCCCGTAAAATGGCGAGATACCCGTCTTCAACCGCCAGCGCCGAACCCTGTTGCCTCCGCCAGTGAAGGGCCACCTGAATTTCAGCCCGATCCCTAAAGCCTCCTCCTGTAGAAGTGCCTCAACGATGCCATGCTCTGCTGTTTCATCAAAACTCCCCAGGTTGGTCATAAATTCCCCCTTTAAATAGTGCTCATGCCTTTTGAGAGATTACGAGACTTTTATTTCACTCGACCCGTAATGGTTATGCCGCAGGAAGCGGATGAAGTATGCCCTAATTCGGTTAAAAATATGTATAGCCAAAATCTTAAATATAATATGTAAACCCGACCTTTTCTTGTAAAATATTGTATAATAAATGTTGTTATTTTTATTTATAAACGCATAGTTCCCTTTGGAGTTCACCTCCCTAAATTTACACAACGCAAAGGGGTATTTCTGGTACCCCTCATAACAATATATATAGATAGATAGATAGATAGATAGATAGATAGATACATAGATTTATTTATTTATACTTGTTTTCGATTTTATGTTTTTCGCAATTCTTTTTTCATTTTTAAAAACCTAGATTATTTAGTATGTCTACTCCTCTCTCTTTAATCTCGTACCCTGAAATAGAAATAACAGCAATAACAATAAATAATTTAGAGACAAGTTACAATTAATCTTATGCCTTTGAAGAGTTGTAAGAGGATGTAAGACACTAAAATCTTCTCACTAACTGTATCGGTGGATAAAGGGACAAAAAGAACAGATACTCTTCTCTTGGGTAAATGGCTGTTTTTCTTCCTTCTGCAAGTAATTAGCCTTATTTTAGGACTTTATTCTAAAATTTAGCTTACATTTTATTTTAAAATGACAGAAATTGGTTTCGGAAATACAATTAGTAGTCCACCAATGGCCGTGGGACATGAGTTTAAGATCTCTACTCTACGGTCATTCAAGCCTATACCGTGACAGAAGCCGCAAATTTCCTTTAACATTTTATGCATTTGTCATCAAATGCTTGAGGAAGATCTAGATATTTTAAAACATAATTTGAAGACTTTGCTCCGAAACTTCCTATCAAATTTGATAAAGCCAACGACCCAAAGCATACTGCCGAGACTAGGCGACTCTGGCTGTTGTATTGCACAGAAGCAGTTAAACCACAACCAATAAGTGTCCAGATAACTCATAAAACACATTTGGCAAAAACTGTAGCCTTAAATTAAAAACAATATATTTCTTCAAAGCAACAATGAAAGTCAAAAAAAAAATGGTAAGTGAAATAAATTTAAGACATAAATAATTAAAAAGCTTGTAGAATCATTGGCAAAAAATGTTATATAATATTTCTAAAGCCAATTATTATCCCAAAAATTACTGAAAAGTGCTTTTTGGCCGCATAATACTGAAAAAACTTGTTGACAATTGCACAGGGTATAACACTACTTTTTTTATATATTCTCCCTCTAATATGCATTTCTATTTCTATTTAATGTATATATTTTATGACCTATTATGCAAATTCATATACAAGACAGGACACAATTTCATTAGAAAATTGTACAAAAAATTAAAATCGAAAGGAAAATAAACATCGCGAAGCAGTCGTACAGCTCGTTGACAAGAGCGGTTTAATGAAATGCTTAGGTCTCCAGGGTTACGCCTTACGCGACCCGTCCTCACTAGGCAGCCTACGACTTTTGCTTTCAAGTCTTAGTTATGTGTGATGTAGAACTTATAAAGTCGTCTAAACATTGATTTGGAGACATTCATACCAAATCTTTCCACGTCCACCTTGCACTCCAGAAGCAGTTTTTTTTTTTGCCTCTCATCTCCTAGTTTAAAACTAGCCCTCGAATAGCAAAAAATGACCGTAGTCAACCAGCCAACCAAACTAGTTAAAACTATTAACTCACATGTATGTTTGAATGGGGTATTACCATATATGTTCGTTCCTAAGGTCTTGGGGACATAAACATATACGGTTGACAAATTATCTCCCCTGTAATGGAGATAAATTGAACATAATTACTTTATCTCCATGATCTGCAAACACCCTGTAAAACACATAATCATAGCTTGTTATCAGAATATGAACTTGAAAGAGTCATATCATCTCATTTAATTCGAGATTTAAGCCAGCACTGTCTCACCGAGTTCAGCAAGGTTATCAGTAAATTACATAATTCAGCATAGAAGTAATATAAAAAAATTTATTTGTATAGTTCTTTGATAGTAATTGACGTTATTTTCGTCGTATTTTAATTGCAGATTAAGGTTACTACAAATAAATCGGAAATATAATTTGCGTTCTGATAACATTCAATTTTTCCTATAGAGCTGAGAATTTTAATACATTGCAATCAATCGCATTTTAATTTCTTAACTTAGTTTACTGATAAATGTAAATCACATGAAGCTAAATATTGCCCTATACAACAGGATATTTAATTTATAATTTTTTAGTAATAATTATTAAGAATATAAATGCATTTTCACGTATCGTCAACTAATTGTGTATCATTATCTGAGTGCCATTGCATGACCTTTAACATTTTTATCCATGAAATAGCTGCAAAGGAATCGAGTTCCGCGCGGGGGAGAAAAATTCTTACCTGGTTTCTATGGCTAAGCACTTGAAGCTCAAGGGGCCAAAAAATTCGTCGGGAAGGAATTTCTCATATATTGTCTACATCTACGTAAATTTTCTTTCCTCAATCATATTTTTTTCTGGGGATGTTTTGTTCACCACATCCCTAAAGCAGTTAGTGTCACTATGTTGTCCATGCCTTTCAAGTAAATTAATTCGACGGCCATAGGTGTAACTAGGATTCATGAATGGGGGAGGGGGTGACACCAATAAAAAATGGGGGGACTAAATGCCCTTCACCTAGGGAATTCTTGAATTTTTGCATTATAAAACACGTAATACGGAAACAAATTTTTCCACAGAAATTGATAAAATCATTATGTATTTTACAGCTAGCAAATTTTAGTCCCTCTGTTTGATTTGTACGTAAAGGTTTTGGATTACCCTACATAATTTTATTATCCAACTAAAAGACTGGTCAATTCACCAATGCCCAATTATATGATGCAAAATTTAATTACTAATGGATAGGCTTTTTTTGTTTTTTTAACTTGGATTTTTTTTTTCAACTCAATTGAGTGTTGAGAGTGGGGGTATTTGATTTCATATTTCAGCAACAAAATATGTTTAAATATGAAATCAAACTTCTCTGTAACAAAATTAGCAATATGAACGGTCGGATACAGATGTAACATCAATTTCATGCTTTGTGCATTATGAAGATATCATGATGATCTATGTAAACGCTGACAAATCTCTGATACAGCTGTTAAGAGAAGAAAACCACTTGTTCAAATGACGGTAAATTTCTTTTTTAATTCTTCGCATGGTGCCATCTACAGACATTAGAAGATTTAACAATTTAGATCACATTTGCACTTGATGAAATGATAGACTCAACAATTTTTCATTTTAAAACACAAGACCGTTAAGATTTTTTTCTAGATTTCTTTTATATTGCTATTATTTTAAAGTGTACTATATGTGTGTTTTTACTGATGAACACCAGTCAAAATTAAACACAAATAATAGTTAAAATAATATATATTATAAAAAACAGATTCCCAAACGTTTCGAAATTTCGAATTCCATTTCCCGACAAATTGATGGTAGAGGTATTTTTAAAATTTAAATCCTTTGTAAATAGGATTTCGTATAAAAGCAAAGTTATTTTGCAAAACTTTCAGCAAACAAGAGAAAAAAATGTTTTTATTAATAGCAGTAATACTCATGGAATACTTAATATTTATTTCACTCTGTGAATAATTCGTCCTTTAGCGCCGGTGGCAAAACAGTTATTCTAAAGGTGATACGTTCTAAATCTGTTTTTTTAGTATGCGTGTATGTGTGTTCAGGGATATCTTCAATATTTATAGCCTTCTATAAAGAAATCTTTCATTTTTCACTTTTTTAATCGACTGAGCATATTTTTCATTTATTTCTTGACTCAATTTTCAGATATGAATTTTTTATTATTATTTTTCATAAAAATAATAAAAAAACTTGAAAACTGTTTGTGCTGTGTTAGGGTATTTTTGGTAGTATCTCTTGAAACTGACTCTGCAATATTAAACGAGTTCATCGATTCTCTTGATTTTGTTTTTATATAAAAATAACATATTTCTTCCATTGATATGAGTTTATTACCTCTGTAAGTCCTTCGGTGGTTGATTAATTCTCTTTATTATATAAAACAGTTATTTTTCAGCCTCAGCTAAAAGGCTCAGAGCACATTGTCGTTATGGAAATAATTATTCTTGTGATATATGATGATATTACTCATACAAATACATTATCAGAGGTTAGAAATGACGATGTTAACTTTACGATTATGTAGGAATTTATTTAGAATTATAAATCCTATTCCGAAACATGAGTACAAAAATAGCACGGCTAGACCCGTGGCCGCAAACACATCCTTCGCTTTTCACATTCCATCAGGAAGTCCAGGAAAAGGTTTGCCACTAGGTGTTGTCAATTCATTAACCCTCTAATGGTACGGTGGGGGTCGATTCCGACCCAGGGGTGTGTTTTTCCCTTCTCGTACTCTCCCCTCTCATTGCAAGACATCGAGTTGACAAGGAACCCTACCAGGCAGTCTTGCAGCAGGTGTTGGAGCTTTTGCAGTTATAAATTTGCAGTAAATAGGAGTGTCTTTGTTGAAAAACATTATCCATGATCACTAGTCATTTTTTTTACACTCTTAGACACACACACACCAAAAAAACGACGCACCAAGAAGGAGTTATCTGAATGGGACGAAAATCGGTAGATGTGATGTACATGTACAGAAAAACAAATGATTACAATTTGAGAAAATTGGATGATTAATCAAGAGAAAGAGCTTCATAAAGTGAAAAAGTCAATAACGCGTTGGTCAACATCTGGCCCTTATGCAAGCAGTTATTCGGCTTGGGATTGAGTGATAGATGTGGCGGATGTCCTCCTGCAGGATATCGTGCCAAATTCTGTCCAATTGGTGCGTTAGATCGTCAAAATCCCGAGCTGGTTGGAGAACCCTGCCCATAACGCTCCAAACGTGCTCATTGGGTGAGAGATCCGGCGACCTTGCTGGCCAAGGTAGCGTTGGGCAAGCACGAAGACAAGCTGTAGGAACTCTCGCCGTGTTCGAGCGGGCATTATCTTGCTGAAATATAAGCCCAGGATGGCGTGATATGAAGGGCAACACAACGGGGCGTAGAATATTGTCGACGCACCGATATTCTGTAAGGGTACCGTGGTTGGCAACCAAAGGGGTCCTGCTATGAAATGAAATGGCACCTCAGACCATCAGACCCAGAGTCCTGGTTGTTGGCGCGTATGTCGGAAGACAGTCAGATTGGTATCCCACCGCTGTCCTGGGCGTCTCCAGACACGTATTCGCTGGTCATCGGGGCTCAATTCGAAGCGGGACTCGTCACTTTCTGCTCCAGTCAGTGACATTCCAGGTTGAATGTGCCCGATACCACTGCAAATGGGCTTGTCGGTGTACAAAGGTCAATGGTAGTCGGCGCAAGGGGCGTCGTGAGCTCAGCCCCCTTTCTCTGAGCCGCCTATGAATGGTCCTTGCGGTCACTGAAGCACCAGTTGCACGTATGATCGATGATAATGAGGAATCTGGGACTGTTAGTGCCGCTCTGACGATTGTTCGGTCCTCACGTTCTGTCGTTTCTCTAGGCCGACCGCTTCCTTCTTGACGCTGTGTTCGGCCATGGTTCATCCATTCCTGCCAACATCGTCTAATAGTGGCATCGCTCCTATCCAAATGTCGAGTGATTCGCCGATTAGACCAACCGGCTTCTTTGAGCCCAACTACACGTCCTCTCTCAAATGCTGACATTTGCGCATATTGTTCAGGCACCTGTATGTGAGGCATAGTTACTGTCTACCTGAGTACACGGAATAAAATTCGCAAAGAATTTATGACCTGGAATAGAAATTTCTCCTCTTTAATATCCTGCCAGTTGCGCAGTTAAGAGGCGCTACAGCATCACATGTTCATTCATTGGCCGCCAAACTTTAAAATTTTGCATTTTCCGTCGAAACCTGTATTCATATCAATTTGTGTCCAATTTGCATTACACCTTCTTGGCACCTCTCCTTTTTTTTTTTTTTTTTTTTGTTTTTTTTTGTGTGTGTGTGTGTGTGTGTCTAAGAGTGTATTTTAGATTTTGACAAAAATGCTTATTGTGTACTTATTTCTACCAAAAACCTCTTCAAAAAAGGCATCGGGTCAGAACCGACCCGACCGTACCATCTGTTTCGTCTTCCCGTCGCAAAATGCTCAGCGCATGCAAAAACCCTAAAAAGTGTTGGAACGGTACGTGTATTCCAAAAAACGGACACGTTATGCAAGTACAAAAAACAGCTCTGCGAACAGCCAACAAAGACAGGATCGGGGCACACGGAGGAAATTTGCATATGACAGAGGCTAGAAACCAATCACAGAACGCCGTTCGCCAGATATTCAGCGTAGAAAACCGATAAAAAAACTCTCTGATCGTGTTTTTGTTAGCCATTCGCAGAGCTGTTTTTTGTGCGTGCATAACGCGTCCGTTTTTTGTGATACAAGTACCGTTCCAACGCTTTTTAGGGTTTTTGCATGAGCTGAGTATTTTGCGATGGGAAAAAATGGGTGTTGCCATTTGAAAATTTCGAGTTTCTGTACCTATAACCGTAACCGCGAGCGCCACTTGGTTACCGCTCACAGAATCCCGAGCTTATACCTCTGAATAACTATATCTGAAATCTCATCTCGATCGGTTGAACAGAACAGCTGCTAGAGGTTCATATATCGGCAAAGTTTCTTTATGACCACCCGTATATCAAAGGGAAAATTTACACTTCTACACAGTAGGCTGCAGGGATACCCAGGCAAGGTTTTTGAGTATTATAGAATGTCAATATCATCATTTGAAGGCATCCAAGCATCTCTTTTCAGCTTACGGATTTTGAAATCATTATGCCTTGTATCGTAAAGATATGAATATTTTTCAATTTCAAGAACGATAAGCTCACTATCCAAGTAGTATTCCATGATTTAGTTATTTTAAATATAAAAACATTAAGACGAGAACACCCGAATATAGACAAAACATAAACAGTTATCTGCAGCAAAATGTTTTCACGTGCGTGTGGCCACCCGATGACCTTGAAAACCAGCTTGAAAAATAGGTCTGGTGGTATTCTCCAGCAGGCGAAGGCGACAGATGAGCCCTCCACCAACGTGTAAACTAGCTGCGTCTGACCACGCGTATGTTACAGCAGCTTGTCTATATTTTGTTGCTTGTTTTCAAGATGCGTTTCTGCGTGAAAAAAAGCTCGTGTGGTCGTGTGGCCGTAGCCTTAGAGCAAGGGTCGGCAACCTTTTATACTAGGAGGGCATATTTCAGAAATGCGGGAGTTCGGCGGGCACCCCTGGATGAAGAGGAGGAGGGGGGGCTTAATATTTTAACATGAAAATATAAATGCGACATGAATTTTTAATTCATAAATTCAAATTCTAATTTAAGCAAAAAGTCTTAAAATTGATTATTTATGCGACATTTGACATTGCAAATCTGCGGCTAACTCGTTATAATGTGTCACATAAGTTGAGATCCCAGGTCTCATGCACTGGTCCAAATGAGTGTCAGTGAGGCTTGATCGGTACTTTGATTTGAAGTATTTCATATTGGAAAATAGAGATTTACAAGCATATGTCGAAGCGCAAAGAGAGTTCAATTTCAGAGCACATTTTCTCAACAATGGGAAGCTATTTCCGTTCACTAAATTCCAGAATTTTTCTTCGTTATGATGTAATTTTAATTCAATGTTATTTCTTATATTTATAATTTCCAATTCTAAGTCCTCCTTATTGGAACTATCAAGATATGGTGTTATTTTTTGAGTCACACCTTCCACTGTATGAGGATTAATAAAATTCGTAGAATTCTTCAAAACTGGTATTAAATTCTTCCAATAAGGAATCAAAATGTTTGGCAAACTGATAGGGGTAACTTTTCCATCTCAATAATTTTCTATCACCATTTTTAAATTTGGGAAATGTGATAAATTACCTTTTTCCATATGCGATTTCCAGAGCGGCAATTTATATTTCCATGCATTTATCGTACTTATTATAGAAGCAAGGGGAGAGCGACGTTGTCGAGAGATCAGGCTGCTCAGTTTTTGACTTTTACGGTTTTACGATTTTTATATTTTTACTAAAATTATTCATTACAACTACGAGCGTTTGTTGTTCAAATATCTAAAATTTTCGAAATTTGAACGGCGGGCACTTTAATTTGTTTCGCGGGCACCGCGTTGCCGACCCCTTCTTCTCTCTACTGTCGACCAACTAATTTACATTTCAGTACTGCCATCTGTTGGGCTGCTGAAACATTATAGTAACTACAGGAAATGTGTGTTTCTCCACTGACATCTTTAGCTGGTTACGTTCCTGTCAGGGCCTCGGTTAAAAAAGTCAAAATTTCTTGATTATCATTTTCTGAATTTATTATCATTGTCTAATTTATAACATTATTACAAATTTAAAACAATTTAGAAAAAATAATTAATGGAATGAAACAGGTATAACCAGGCTCACATATTTCTACAAACTACACTTTCATTGAGCTCCAATTCGTGTTATTTTATTCAGAACGTCGCATTATATTAGTTCTGCAGTGATATTTTTAGACTCGGCAACTCTACTCGTAACTATCTGGGAACGTATTCATATGAATCATTTTAAAGCGGAAGCTCACTTATCCTAAAGTATGAAAATTTTGGTATTCATTCCCTAAAAGGTATGTGTTATCTTTAACAGATTTGACTAAGAAGAGGAATGCTTTAGTTCAAATACAAAAAAATAATCCCAATATACCTCTAAACAAGCAATCGTGATGATTTAAAATTTCATTTCGATATCGATTAGCAGTCAAATTGTAGATTAAGTTTGGTACTATAATAGTCCCGATATGGTGAGTTGACGATATTGTGATTCGTCGTGCCTCTAGAGAATTAGACACGAAGCAGAGACTCTATCAGAAGGCTTTTTAAATACATTTATTCGGACAACACAATTCAGAATGCCGCTCGGCATAGCGCGTCCGACCTGCGAGAGATTTTTCTCCTCGACTCCACGTGACAGCGCGCGTCTCCCAAAAGAAGGGGGGAAAGAAATGATGTCACGTGGTTCGCCTCTCGCAGATTGGAGCGGGAACACTACAGTACCTACGTAGAAGAGGGGTTCATCTATTAACATCTACTAGGTGGGCAACCCATAAAACAAATTTATTTGCAAAAACAATTATACGACCTACATGGAACAAATATACAGAAATACAGTCAAATTTCTCTAGACGACAACCTCTCTAAACGGCCATACTTTGTTCAGAACCGATGTTATGGAAGAAACCGCTTTTCGACGGCCACCCCTCAAAACTGCCACTTTATTTCGGATCCGTTACTGGCCGCCATAGAGAAATTTCACTGTATTTCAATCCCACGATTCACGTGGCAGAGGCAATGTAAATAAGAATTATCGCCATGTGCAAAGCAATAATGTACTATCACCGAGCCAGTTCGTCATCAAAATCGTTGTTTGCAAGAACTGGGAGGAGGGGGGGGGGGGGGGAGAAAGCTTTCTATTGGACTCACTAAATTGGTCAGCTCTGTTGGACTTGTAGCGCCATCTGTACACGCGGTTATTAAATGCCGCAAACATTTGTATTTTTTTCTTTCTTCATAAAGAACTGGAAGTTGGATCTTTTTTATATTGCAAATGATGGATGTTTGGTCATATTAGGCAATACTGTATGAACAGAACATATTTTTTTAAACTAAGGCCTATCGCTATCAGGAGTAAATATTGATACATCAGAATATGTTAGGTGTATAGAAAGGTTATATCATCCTCAAAATGCAACTCACAAAACTTGCCAACAATACTATAAATTTTTCTTTTTGGGGGTTGTCTTTTGGGGGGCCAAAATCCTGCAACTATCATGAATCCCTTTGGGAACTTTTCTGTACACTGACAAAGCCATTTCTTACGGTCATTCCCATCAGTTCATCAATAGAAAATTGATCTTTTTTTATTACAGTCACTTAAATACATCCATGTCTCATCGAGTGTTACCACAAATTTCCATTTTTCAGCAGCTAGGTGTTTTTTCATATCATTTTTTATAATCTGCTTTTCTTTCAGCAATAAGCTTTGGCAAAAGCGGATGAACTTTAGGTTTAAACATCTTTTTTAACTTCAAATCTTTATGAATGATTTTACTAAAGGACCAGAAGACATTCCTAGTTTCGATGCAATAGATCTTTGGGTCGGCGGATTTTCTTTTAGGATCAGAGACTTCACTTTCTTGATATTCACCTGCGTTCAAACAGTCTTAGGATTAGGTTCCGCGGTCATGTTTTCATTTTCACTTTCAGTTAGACTTTTTTTACTTTCAAATTTAATATATTATAAATATTTTTTTTAAATACCATAACCGCGATTTTTACACCGCTTTATAATTTTTTGATATGAATATTTCTCCTCGGAAAGCGCCGTTACATAATCTTCGAGCCATCTATCCATTTTAGGAGCCATTTTCAAAATAAATCTTTTATTTTACATTCCAACCAAAACAGAACAGTATCAGACGATTATTCTGAAGTTGCCAAATTTTTATCTCCAAATGCATACGACAGAAATAAATTACAAAATCGTTTCCATAAAGTGCGAACGACCTTCTGTATTTTTTAAGATTAAGTTTGTTATAATTACTGCCTACTTTTTCGGCGATGCTGTATGTTATAAAAGTTAGACGAGGCATTAGGGCTTTTAGAAGCTTTAATTAACAGAATGAAGCACACATGGAATTATAGCATTGTCGAGTGTAAACAGTGACAGTATGTTGCCAACCGCGTTACAATACACTGGTGTAAGAAATTAAGAGAATTTGCAGACTTGGTCGATTATCTCTAGAACTACTGTACCGATTTTAATGAAATTTGATATGTACATACAATGATACAATACAAAACAAATAACCATTCAATAATTGTAATACACACGCATGATCATGCGTAACACTCGTTGGAGTTGGAAGATATGAAACAGCGGTTGCGGAATAAACAAAAAAATGGGTTAATAGATGGGTTAATAGGGGGTATGGTCCCCTCTTACAGATATACAGGTCTCGCAGCGTGATTTCATACTTGAAATAAGGCAGTTTATCATTTCCTGTGGCAATTGGTCCCACTCGTCCAGCAACGCTTTTTTCATTCCCTGGGGGTTCTCGGAGGGGGTTTGCAATTGCCCTCCCCAGAGCGTCCCAGACATGCTCTATAGGGTTAAGGTCTGGAGATCTGGTTGGTCAATCCATCCGGCGAATATCCTCACTCTCTAGAAATTTGTCGACCAGAAGAGCTCTATGTGGCCTCTTGTTATTGTTTATTAAAATGAACTCAGGGCCAACTGCACCCCTGAAAAGGCGAACATAGGGCTCCAAGACCTCATCCCTATACCTCACACCAGTCACAGTGCCTCTTTCAAAGACATGGAGAGGTGTGCGGCCATCCAACATGATGCCTTCCGAGACCATTAAACCTCCTCCGCCATAATGGTCGATTTCGCGGACATTGGAGTGTAGGTAGCGGGTCCCTGGTTCTCTCCATATGAACGTACGGCGGGAATCGGTGTTTAGGCTGAACCGGGACTCATCAGTGTGGAGAACGGTCACCCATTGATCCATACTCCAATCTCTATGCTCTCTGCACCATGATAAACGGATTCTCCTGTTCGTAGAAGTGAGCGGGACGCAAACAGCAGGTCTTGCAAACAACCCTCTCTCATGAAGTCTTTTGGAAACAGTCACCCTTGATACACGGGTTCTTGTGGCTGCATACAAGTCACGAGAGAGCTGAGAAGCTGTAGCACTCCTGTTGCGCCTCGCTATAATCGACAAATGGCGATCTTATCTGGCCGTCGTGGCTCTTGGACGACCTTGCCCAGGCTTTCTCTCGATAGATCCGGTATCCTGGAACTGTTTCCATAAGTTACACACGACGCAGGGCGTTAAATTGAACTCTCTACAAATCTGGACTTGAGATTGGCCTGCTTCTAGCCTCCCCACAATTCGCCACCTCATTTCATCATCTAAACGTTGGTGGTTACTCATTTTTACTGTTACAATTTGAAATTAACCGATTGCTGCAAAATAACACCATCTATTAACCCATTTTTTTGTTATTCTGCAAAAGCTGTTTCATACCTTCCGATTCCAACGAGTGTTACGCACGATCATTCGTGTGTATTACAATTATTGAATGGTTATTTGTTTTGTATTGTATCAATGTATGTACATATCAAATTTCATTAAAATCGGTACAGTAGTTCTAGAGATAATCGACCAAGTCTGCAAATTCTCTTAATTTCTTACACCAGTGTAAATAACGCTGTTGCCATGAATGAGAAATACATAAGTTGTTGAACATAAATATCAGCACATTCACCCCTCCTATTTTTATTTTCTTTTTTTTAACCTGTCACATAGTCCACGAGGTCGCAGGCTGACGACGGGTTCTGGAACCTGTAGGTGGCAAGGAAGACATCACAGGCCTTGGTCTGGATGGATGATGCAAGTTTTCACTTTCGGTGTTCTTGTCATGGACCTCAGGGTGGGGGTCGGTAACAGGTTTTTGCTTGTCTGGATTAGGACTCGGCGGAGACGTTGGAGAGGGTGGGTACTCTGCCGATGGACGCTCCAATGGATCACAGTTGGTATTAGATTCTTGAGGGGGAGAATTTCCTCTAGGAGCTAGGTGACGGATATTCACTCTTGTCACTCGACCATCTGGGAGCCTGACATGAGCATATTCAGTGCTTGCTTCCAAGAGCTCTACCTCTTGGACAAGGGGTTGGTACTTGTTAGTTCGGTTTTGATTTTTCATCAAGATGGGTCCAGGAGTTGTCAGCCAAGTAGATAAAGAACATCCCGAATGTGACCTCCTAATGTGGGAGAACATTCTTTAGTGAGGAGTAGCTTTGGTAGCGGTACATAACAATGACCAAATTGAGTGAATGGCAGACTGTAAGGCTGTTTCCCATTGTTGGATTGCGAGGCCTTTTGATCTCGCTGACAGCGTCTCGCTGGCCCAGGCTGCCTAACTTGTAACTTTTGATCTTGAACGTGTCTGTGGTCCAGTGTACTCCTTCTTTCCAGTGGTAGCATGCGTATTCTCGTCACATCGCCCGTCTTCAGATGGTGAAGAGTCATCATCCGGATGTTCTGCTTGTAGTTTAGGGTCGAAGTAGGGATTCATTCTAGGCACATGGACTGTGTCTTTCGTTTTCCGACGTCTTGAAGTAGGTTCATAGTCTTGTACCTCGTAAGTTACGTCAGATAATCGTCGTAACACCTGGTATGGTCCGAAATATTTTTAAGCAGTTTCCAGGACAGGCCTACTTTCCGAACAGGTGTAAAAATCCACACTAAATCTCCAGGTTAATAGGACTTCATCCTGTGCTTGGAGTTATAACGCCGACGGTCCTTCTCTTGCGACTCTAACGTCCGCAATTTGGCTAACTGCCTGGCCTTTTCGGCTTTCACAACGAGATGTTTAGTATAGTCGCTCTCCAAGTCAGGGCAGGAGGGAAAAAGAGTGTCGAGCGTTGTTTCGAAGAGTGATTCGGCTTCTCGGCCATGAACTAAATAAAAAGGTGGGAATCCCGTTGCATCTTGTTTAGCGGTGTTGTAGGCGGAGGTCACAAACGGCAGTTTTTCGTCCCAGTTTCTCTGTTCTACTTCTACGTACATGGATAACATATCACCTAATGCCCTGTTGAAGCGTGCGGTAAGGCCATTGGTTTGAGGATGGTAGGCTGTCGTCATTCGATGACTAATGTTACACAGCCGGATGATCTCTGAAATAAGTCTTGATTGAAAAACTTGCCCCCGATCAGTGGTGATAACCCGCGGGGCCCCATGTCTCAGGAGTATATCTTCGACGAGGAACTTCGCTATTTCTGCATCTTCAGCAGTTTTCAAAGCTTTTGTAACCGCATAGTGACTTAAATAGTCTGTGCAGATTACGATCCATTTATTTCCAGCGGTCGAATTTGGAAAACGCACAAGGAGATCTATTCCAATTCGATGAAAGTGTGCGACAGCAGGTTGTATAGGCATCAGCTGACCTGGAGGCTTCTGTGGAACGGCTTTCCTATGCTGGCTTTCATGGCAGTGCATGACATATCTTCGCACATTTCGGTAGAGCCCTGGCCAATGAAATCTCTTCCTTATTCGGTCGTAGGTTTTTACGAATCCTAGATGTCCAACCGTGAGTGCGTCGTGGAAAAACTGTAGAATGTCCTGACGTAGATGTTTTGGAATGACAGGAAGCCATTTCTTACCGGTTGGAACACAATTCCCTTTGAAGAGTATGTCTCCAATCAGTTCGAAGCCTCCTTTCACTGTTTCGCCATTTTCCAGAGCTCTTGTTAACTCCGCAAGCCGAGGATCTTTTCTTTGTTCGTCAGCAATGTTAGCAACAGATATAGTGGTGATAACTTCTGATGGCAAATTGTCCTCTTCTACTGGGTTTCTGGGCAAACTATCAGCGCCCTTGTGTTTTCTCCCGCTCTTATAAGCGATCGAGATGTCGTATTCTTGCAGTCGCAAGGTCCACCTTGCAAGTCTTTCTGGGGGATCCTTTAGACTAGTTAGCCAACACAGGAAATGGTGATCTGTTATGATGGAAAAGTGCTTGCCAAAGAGGTATGGCCTAAACTTATGAACGTCCCACACAGCGGCAAGACACTCTCTTTCAGTCGT
This sequence comes from Dolomedes plantarius, assembly GCA_907164885.2. Lineage (NCBI taxonomy): Eukaryota > Metazoa > Arthropoda > Arachnida > Araneae > Dolomedidae > Dolomedes > Dolomedes plantarius. The sequence goes on along the minus strand of OU015501.1, from coordinate 2,110,890 downwards.
AGAATAATTCTTCTCGGCTTTGGTTAGTGTCATCGAAGCGTAGGCTATAACTGTTTCTTCGCCGTGCTGTATTTGGACCAGGACTGCTCCAATCCCATAGACGCTAGCGTCTGTGTGCAATTCAGGTTCTTCGTTTTCGTCGTAAAGTCCCAATATAGGGTCAGATATAAGTGATTCCTTTAGTCGGTCTAAAGCATCTGCCTGTTCGTGTTCCCAATGAAATTTAGAGTCACCTTTCAGCAACATTTGTAAGGGTTGAGCTTTATGACAGAAATCTCTTATGAAGCGGCGGTAATAAGAACAGAGTCCTAGGAAACATCTAACATCATGCACAAACCGAAGGACATGAACTTGAACTCATAAAGTCCTTCTGGCGTGATGAAAGCTGTCTTTTCACGGTCTACTTCATCAACTTCAATCTGCCAGTAGCCAGAATAGAGGTCTATCGACGAAAATAACTTAGATCCCTTTAGGCAGTCTAAGGTGTCATCAATATGGGGCAGAGAGTAGGCGTCTTTTTTTGTGATTTTGTTGAGACGACTATAATCGACACAAAATCGCCAACCTCCATCCTTTTCCTTTAAAATAACAACTGGGGACGACCATGGACTCTCCGATGGTTGAACAACACCTCTGTTTAGCATCTTTTCTACTTCTTCTTGTATAATTCGACGCTCAGCAGGGGATACTCTATAAGCCCTTTGGCTAATCGGTGGGTGGTCGCCAGTGACTATGCGATGTTGGACATTCACTTTTGTTCCTGCTTTTCTCGCTTGATCAAAAATTTCCTAAAACTCAGAGAGTAATTTTAAGAGCTACTGTCTTCGTTCAGCCGTGAGATCAGTTTTGACGGTATCAGTTTTCTGGTTTTATGTGTAAAGATTATTTTAAGCAGTTAATTTCTAGGAAATACAACTCAAATAATACCTATCAAAAAATTAACCTTACCAAAAAAGAAATAGATAATAGGATTTTAGCTTTTAGCAAAAAAATTAAGTTTAAGATTAATAGCATAAAATACCCTTACCTGTTTCCTACAATAAAATTCCATAAAGTACCTACTAAATTTAGGTTTGTTACATGTAGTACAAATTGTTATAACACTTTGTTCAGTAAAAAGTTCTTTAGCTATTTAAAAATTATTCTAAATAAAATTAAGGTTACCGAAAATAGCTTTATTATAAATAATAACCAGGATATTCTACAATTTTTGAAAAGTAAGAATATAGATAGCATTTACACGTTTGATTTTGAAAACCTGTTTACCAGTATTCCGCATGATAATTTAATGATTATATGTTCAGAAATCTATGATGCTTATTTAGATAGTACTTTAATCTTAAAATGTGACTGGATTGATTTATGTAAATTTAATACTTTGAAAACTATCTCTTTAACGGCTTATGTTTCTTTAAACAGATAAAGGGTATACCTATGGGAAATAGCTATTCTAGTGCATTCGCCAACCTATTCTTACATTTTTACGAAACTAAATTTCTTAACTCAAATAATATTACCGGATTTAGATATATTGATGACCTCATAATTTTTAACTGTAACGATTTGGAGTTTCTTAATCAAATCTACCCAAAGGAACTTACTTTAAACCGGACTAACGATAATAATCTTTGTGCGACTTATCTGGATTTAAAAATTAAAATTCAAAATAGGGAAATAAAAATAGGGATTTATGATAAAAGGTTAGATTTTAACTTCGAGGTTATTACGTTTACCAATTTCCATAGCAACTTAAACTATAAAATTTATTATAATATTTTTTACTCACAACTTTACAGAATAAAAAACATATGTAACAACGCTGGGGATTTTTTGGAGGCATGTAGCATTTTCGAGGAAAACTTAAGAAAAAACGATTTCCCTAAAAATTTCGGTAATTTAAAAGTTTTAAAAAAATGGCATTTAGACTCAGGAATTTTTAAAGATGTTTAGAATAGTATTTGTGTTTTCATTTGGTTAAGTTGTAATGGGGGGTGGAGCTATAGTAATGTTACAATGACTTAACCTTTAGGATAGAACTGGCTGTTGTTTCGCCATAACCGTCACTTACGGAATTGGGGTGTGTAGGCACCGATTACTTTGCATTAGGATTTTTTTGTGTGCTTGCTTGTAAGGTGCGTTGAGCCCATACTGTAAGTTGTGTTTGTCTTTTCATTTTCTTCTTGACTAATTGCTTCTTTGGGGGACTCGGGGCCTTGGGATGTCTTTTGGGCTTACCTGCATCCTATTCAGAAAGTTCCCCTTGAGGTAATTGACATGGTTAGGCTCCCTGATGACGAGACCTGTCGGTTACCTCTGTTGTTTTATGGTTCAGTTCCGGCACTTATACAGAATCTTGCCGTTGGTGCGTGGATGCCCAGAGTGCTTGATTTCTGTTTTTTTTTGTCTATTTTAGTATAATTTTTTTATCTATATCTGTTGGATTATTTATTTGCTTTTTGTTGAGCATTCGTGACCCAGAGCTCGGCTTTACCATCATGAGATGTCAGGATCGTAGAGGGAACCACAACTTCTTTGTCAAGCGGTAGCAGCCAATTCCCCTCCACTATCACGTCTGTAATCGCATTATTCTTTGGATTCGTGACAATTATTTTATCAATAGAACGCGAAGGTAGTCTTGAAGGGTATTCACCTGCCAGGTCTCAGAAGATTGCGGCTCTTGCATCATGTCGTCAAAAGCTAGTTCCGATCGGCCAAAGTCGACGACTGCCCTAGAGGCTTCAAGAAAATCCCAGCCAAGTATAACATCGTGACTGCATTTCGGTATAAATGTAAATTCAAAGGGCCATATTAGGCCATTAATGTTCAACCGAAGCCCACATTTCCCCATTGGGCTAACGTGACTTCCGTCGGCGACCTTGAGGATTATGTTTTCATCGGTTGGGTACATAACCTTTCGTAGATGACGTCGCTATTTCTCTGAGATGACAGAAAATGATGCGCCCGAGTTCACGAGAGCACGTACTGGTTGATCGTCAATGGTTAGCTCTAGATACTTCTTCGTCATCTTGGCGGCAGAGGGAGGATTTTGATTTCCAGCGGCCCCACCCCCAAGAAAGGTCGCACCACTTAGTTTTCTTCATTTGTTCGGCCAGGTGAGATACTGGAACGTCTATACGGCGATGGAGATCTGAAGCGGCGAGTAGGTGATCGACCTCGGTTAGGGCTAGGAGACGGACTTCTTGCATAAGCTTGGCTGGATTCGTCGGTGGTGGTTCCGGAGATTATGCGTTGTTGGGCAGCGTTACCATGATCTGCTCTGTAAGCATTGAAGATTTCTCTTCTTTCTCGACTGTAGTGGACCACGTGTCCCGGTCTTCCGCAGTGGAAACAGACAGCCTGGTTGTCAGCAGTCCACCATACGTCAGTCTTCCGCTCAGACTGTACTACAGGTCTGGGTCGTCTCGCGACTGCGGCATACGGTGGCTGGCGTCTGGGCTTCACACCAGTTCACTCTCTCTGTCTGCAGATAGGGGCTAGCTACTTCTCCACTTCTTCCCTCACAATGCCTTCTACGGTCTGTACCCGCGGTTCGGGATTCTGTATCTGAGAGGCGACTACATGTTGCACCTCTTCCCGCACAATTTGCCTTATTAAGGAGACAAGGTCTTGCTCCTAGTCCAGGGTAGCCATTGGGATCACGTTGGGCAGACGATTGTATTTACGTCCCCCTACCCTCGTTAGATTCATGTCCTCGATGTGCTGGCACCACTTGATAAAGTCCTGGGTGGACTTAATTTCTTTTGTGAGGAGTGCTTGGTAGATATCCTCCGCAACCCCTTTCATCAAATGGGATACCTTGTCGTCTTCTGACATACTGGAGTCCACCTGGTGACATATTCCAAGTACGCTTTGTATATACGACTGCGTGCCCTCCCCGGGCGCCTTTGCCCTACTTTCTAGCTCTTTTCTAGCTTTTTGGAGGTAGCGGCGAGAGTCTCCAAAGTCCTGTATCAGCTGCTGGCTGGATTTATCCCACGAGTTCAACTTTTCTTCGTTGTTTTCATACCATTGCCCAGCTGTACCGCTCAAAAAGAAATTTGCGTTAGCCAGGCAAATACAATCGTCCCATCGGTTGAATTTCGCCACACGCTTGTATTCCTTTAGCCATTTGCTGGGATCCTGACCTGGATTTCCTCGGAAGACAGATGGGTTCCGGAATTGCTGGGCGGAATACATGGTAACTGAAAGCAGGGAAGATTCGACCACAGTCATTCTTCTTATTCTGGGAGCAGGATTGTAAAGACCGTAAGAGGGCGAGAGTCTTTGCAAGCGACGACTTCTGCGTAAATCAGTAGTTGCTTCCACGGCGACTTCTTAAATGTACCCGGCACCTCCACCAGGAAATGTCACGTTGATATCGGTAAAATAGATGAGGCACCCAAATAACAGAAACGCAGAGCTCTTTATTTAGCATTCAACAGTTGGTTGACAAGACAGGAACTGCCCAGCAAACTGAGGTACTCGCTCTTTTATACATTAACAGAATGTTCTGGAACACCGTTCCAGTAAACTAAAGACTATTCTAGAAACTTCAAGAATTAACAGAACAAAGGAAATTAAATTAAAGTTAAAATTAAATTAAAGTTAAACAGCGCTTGTGCCGGGGACCTCTCGCTCCGCAGTCCGATGCGATAACCTCTTAGCCACAGAGTCCTTGATGGGAAAAGCATTATAATCGGCAATATATATATATATATATATATATATATATATATATATATATATATATATATATATACAAGGCTAGATTTGAGGCGGAATGGCGTTCCGGTACCTCTCTTTAGGTACCTCTCTTTATGAATAATTTGGAATAAACCCCCACACACACCCCGGAAGGTTACTGTTCCGGCACCTCTATTTCTAGAAATCTAGCACTGTATGTATATATATATATATATATATATATATATATATATATATCTACACTGAAGTGCCACTGAATTAGGGATACCTACCTAGTAACGACTTGGGCCTCCTCTGGCCTTGATAACGGCTGCCATACGACGAGGCATAGATTCAACAAGTTTCTGGAAACGTTCCACGGGAATGGCTTGCCAAATATTGGCTAAAGCTGTCCATAATTCAGTAGGGTTCTTTGGTGCTGTGTGATGGCCTTTCATGCCTTGTTCCAAAACATCCCAAAGATGCTCAATAGGATTTAAGGTTGGGCTTCTAGGTGGCCAATTCATGACAGAGAAGTCAGAGGAAAGCTCATCCAACCAGCCAGTAGCCAACCGGGACTTGTGAGAGGTACAGTTGTCTTACTGGAAAACTCCATTACCGTGCGGATAACAGAACAGCATAAACGGATGGAGGTGATCACCCAGCAACTCTACGTACCGAATTGCATTGAGGGAGGTTGGTACACGCAGCAACGATCCCAAACTGTGCCACGAAAAAACACCCCAGACCATGATTGAGCCACCATGCCCTTGTACAATTCCAGCCAGGTATGCAGGATCCATGGCTTCATGAGCCTGACGCCATATTCTCAGCCTCCCGTCGGTGTTAAGTAGTCGGAATCGAGACTCATCAATCCATGCTACTCGTTTCCAGTCCTCTACACTCCAGTCTCTGTGATCTCTTGCCCGGGCACGACGTGCAGCCCGATGGTGAGTATAGAGCAATGGTACTCTTGTAGGTCGACGGCTCCCGAAACCCATACGGTGAAGCGAGCGTTGCACAGTCCGTTTACTGACTGTACGACTGGCACCGTCATTAAACTGGGTGGTAATTTGAGCTAATGTTTGGCTTCGCTGGCTACGTACAATACGCCTGAGCCGTCTCTCACCAAAAACTGTCAAGGCTAATTGTCCTTTGCAGTTTGCCCGATCGCTAGTTTCTTTCCACCATCCATGTATTCTTGGTATACTCTTGACACTGTCGACCTTGAAAATCCTAGCTGTCTGACGATTTCGGAAATTGAATGGCCCATGCGTCGCGCACCTACGATTTGTCCGCGATCGAAGGCATCTAAATCAGGCAGTTTACCCATACTGGCAATTCCAACAACTAATTCAGAACAACCACAGTACGCGCTATATATGCAGTTACCACAGCGCCCTCACTTGCGCATACATGATGCGCAGCGCTACACAATTTGCATAGGCTTTGCTATCCCTAATTCAGTGGCACTTCAGTGTGTATATATATATATATATATATATATATACAAGGTGCGCCCATAAAGTAACCGGACAATTTTTTATAAATAAGAAACATATTACTCACCTTCAAATAAATTTATCTTCTTCAAAGTAATCGCCAAAGGAGTCTATACAATTTTTCCAACGTTTCTTCAAGTCATCGAAACACTGTTTATAGGCGTCGGAACTAACCGTTCGAAAAATACGCGTAACATTTCATTTAATATCCGAGACGTTTTAAAATCTCTGTCATTTCATAGCCATCTTAAGCTTTGGAAAAAGGAAAAAATTATCTGGCGATAATTCGGGAGAATATGGTGGGTGATATATCACTGTAATTGAACGCTTAACAAGATATTGTTGTACAGATATTGATGTATGGGGCCTAGCATTATCGTGTAAAAGAAACCTTTGCCCAGAATCAAACAGTTTCTTCTTAACTCGCCTTATCCTGTTTCTTAATCGAAAAGGCACCTCCTTGTAAAAATACTGATAAATTGTTTGATTTTCAGGGACAAATTCGTGGTGAATAAATCCTTTATAATCAAAAAATGCAAAATCCATGAAAGGACATAGATTTGGAAACGTCTCGGCTATTAAATCAAATGTTACGCGTATTTTGCGAACGGTTAGTTCCAACGCCTATAAACAATGTTTCGATGACTTGAAGAAACTTTGGAAAAATTATATAGACTCCTTTGGCGATTATTTTGAAGGAGATAAATTTATTTGAAGGTGAGTAATATTTTTCTTATTTATAAAAAAATTGTCCGGTTACTTTATGGGCGCACCTTGTATAAATATATATACAGTGGTACCTCGACTTACGAGTGTCTCGACTTACGAGTTCTTCGAGATACGAGCATTCTCTCGGTAGATTTTTTGTTTCGAGTTACGAGCAAGCTTCAGATATCCCACCGCTAGTTTGAGCAGGGAATGCCATGTTACGTGCTCATCAAATGAGAACACAAGATGCATATAATATTTACAACATTTATGTACAATTTTTATACCATTGTATAATATTATTCTGAGACTACTATCCAGTTTTAAACCGAGAGATTGGATTCTGAGAAAACGTTCTTTGGATTCTCAGAAAGAAGAATCTGGACATTACAGCCACAGTGAACGATGCAACAATCGCCCAGCTACCGTGTCTCACTCGTTCACTTTAAGAGAGTAGCTGGTAATAAAAGCGAAAGTGAGGAAAGCGGGGCGAAAAGATTAAATATCAACGAATAAGATTTAATTTTTCAGTTCGACATTTCTCCTCCTCTTCCATCAGCAACTTCAAGTCTGATCTCCAAGGTAAATGTTCTACATTACACTTAATAAAACAAATTTACTGCAGTACATTCTATTGTATTGCGGTTTTGTATAATGTTCTTCGTTTATAAGCACGTTTTTCTTATTTAAAAACATGTAACAAAAAATGTAGTGTTTGGGGGGAGCCCGGAACGAATTAATAGCATTTCCATTCATTTCAATGGGGAAAATTGATTCGAGATACGAGTATTTCGAGTTACGAGCTAAGTCATGTAACGAATTAAACTCTTAAGTCGAGGTACCACTGTATATATATAATAACAATTATTTAGAATTATCAATTTAAAAAAATTCCTATTCTGAATGGAAAATTCTGGCTTTCCCAGATCTCAATTGTCAGTATATTGCCTTGGATTTCAGCAACCGTCGAGGTTTGCACCTGTCTCGCTGGAATTTCTAGCTAGACCACGCACAATGTTGTACAATCGCTTTTCTTTGAAGCAATTTCTTGAGGCACTTTTCGTACAACTCCTTTGTCCTGTGAGAACAAAGGCTCATGGGAGACCTCTGTTGTTCACCAACTATTTCTATATCTTAGTATCAGTGACAGCCTCTAAATAAAGGCACCTGATACTAAAATGGCTGAAAAACTAACCAAAATTAACGGGAAAATATAATAATTATTCAAAACAACGGAAAATTGCAGTACTGCCATCTATCGGTGAAAATCTCAAGTGGGTGGCGGGACTATATTTTTGATGATATTTTTTTGTTTAGAAAATAAGTTTAAACAATGAAAAATGTAATTAATAACATTTTACATATATAAATATTTTCAAAATTCTTCAAAAAATGAGCAGTCCTAAAGATCATTTTAACTAGATTACTTTAGCCAATTTTCATGCAAAAATGAATAACCCTGTTATGTTCTGCCATTTACAACCTAAAACTAAAACTAAAAACCAAATGTATTCTATATTTTAAATACAGCTCAAGTGAATAGAATTTAAGGGAAAAAATTAATTAGGTGGGACTCTTAATCCCAACATGCTGGAAAGGGTTAACAGTAGTGTGGCATACTGATACGGAAACGTGTTCAACTGGCGTGGTATCCGAGTGGGCTAAAATAGCAGGCCAGAAGTAACGAAAAACTTAACTTTAATTGTACAAAATATAACAAGTAAGAGGTTGGTTCGAGCAAGTTTCAGCATCACCAGACTGGTGCAAAAGATTTTAATAGCGGTAAAACTCAGTTTTTCGGGGAGCAGAAATCTACACAGCAGCTCTGGCCTAGGTGTTATAGGGGCTCTCCCTTGAAAATAACAGTCTCGCATATATACTTTTGCTTGAAATCTTCGCCGGTGGCGGCCAGTTCTTAGAAATTGCGGTATTTTCAGAGGGGAAAACGAGGAATTCCGTGCACTATGACAGCCTTGGATTCTGATGGTGTTTTTATGGGAACATATCGCTTCTATAACGTCAGCCTGTTCTGACTGACGACCCTGAAGAGACATCTTTACGAGGGATATGGCGGTTGATAACCACTCTGTCGGTAAAGATGAAACTTGGGAGCTTAGCCCGCAGAAACCAGGAATGTTGAACTTGGCAGTTAAACCATAGGTGATAGCCTTTTAACCCCCACAGAATTTTAGAATGCAGTGGGAACGCATGGATGTGTTTTTAATCCTGCAGCTGTGGAAGGGCTCTTCGCAGGTGGTGAGAACCGCATAATATATACGTGGAGTCACAGTAGCGACGAATAGGGATTTCTGAAGGCACGTCGGGGCTGGAGTCAAGGAGGCTATCAGAGGAGTAGAGGCTACGTTGCCTGTACTTCGAGCATGCTTGGCTTTGCACACACGCTGATAATGCCCTTTCTTGCTACACTTGTGGCAGACCACATTCTTGGCAGGACAGGCACTTCGGAGGTGACGATCATTGCTACAGAAGAAGCACTGGCCGGCGCAGGAAATAGCAGCAACACGGTCCTCCTCAAAAGTCTCATCAGCTCCTGCAGCATCCACTGTGGCACATTGGGTATGGAGCTGCGAGGTACGAAGCGAAGTGCGATTCAAAGATTTCAAGACCGCGAGCTTGGTCAACGGCGCTTTCCAAGCTGAGAGTGGAGTTTTCCAGCAAGCGCTCACGAATGCGGGCGCTCTTCAACCCCCTAATGAAGGCATCACGAATCAGTTCATTTTTATACTGATCGGCGATGACTGCTTTAAAATCACAGCTCTTGCTTAACTGTTTCAAAACTTGGAGATACTCATTAACAGTCTCACTTGCTTCCTGACTTCGGGACGCTAAACCATGTCGAGAGAAAATCTCGTTCTTCTTAACTACATAAAGTGAGTCCAAAGTGGCGTTGAGTAGCTGGAAGCTTCTCTGATGAACTGATAAACAGTAGCAGAGACGTAGTTACAAAGTAACGGAAGTTGGTTGCTTTCCGTCACATCAGGTATTTTCTCGATGAAGTTTGAAAACTTTTTTTTGCAATGTAACCATTTAGTTTCAGCACCCGTGCACGTGGGATCGAAATTGAAACGCTCTGGTTTGAGAAAATGCTCCATATCCTTATCGTTGATTAATCCAAGCAAGAGTTTTATTTATTCTGTTAATTAAATTGTTATAAAAGTTAGACGAAGCATTAGGGCTTTTAGAAACTTTAATTAACAGTATGAAGCACTTATGGAATTACAACATTGTCGAGTATAAACACTGAAGTTGTTGAACATAAATATCAGCACACTGTAAATGTAATTTGGTAAAATATGTCCAAAAGTTAAAATTTTAACATACAAAAAGTCATGAAATCACCAAAGTATTCTTTTTCCCCCCCTGACAACATATTTAATATATATATATATATATAATTCCTTTACATAATGAGTTAAAAATCTTGAGTGGCACTTCAAATTTTCTTCAGCGTCATAAATATTGCAACGTAGATCTCTCATATTGGACTAGGTAAATTTTATCTATCATTCCATTTCCGTAATTAGACCCTATTCGAAGTGCATTACAAAAAATAAACTCGCCGAAAGCTTTTTAACAGGTTCAGCTGAGAGTCCGTGCAAATTTGTAATTTGTTCTAGCCTCAAAAATGTTTTATGGGCTCCATAAAAGTTCTAACACGCGTGAGAGTGAATTTTCTTTTCTCAAAAATTCATCTCCAAAACATAAGAGAAGCATTAATTAGAAATACAGTTATGTGTATCATATGTATCATAAATCATGTGACAGCTATCACATCACAAATATGTTAGTGATACCTACCTGAAAAGGCTTATAAATGAGAGCATTTCGTATCTGAGAGGCAGTGTAATTAAAACAAATATCTTAAGTTAAAAGGTATACAATAGAAATAGCAAGCAAAGTATAAACAAATTCAATAACTTATTAGAAGATTTATAAATTGAATTGATACAAATGTAACCTACTGTTCATAAATTACTTTCTAAACAGACAAAGTGAAGGCTTCAAATTGAGAGCTCTCGGACTGCTAGTAAAATAGAGGCACTGACTTTCTTGAACCATTAAATTAAAACATTCTGAACTTTGGCGAATTTTCTGTTTTGTTTTCTTAAATGTTTCTAAGAATGGCCTCAATGATAAACTCCTATCATCGCATCTTTATATAGTAGAATTCCCTTTATTGTTGTTTACGGAATCTTAAAATGCTTGGTTGAAGATTTCTTCAAAGAATTTGGTTCTTCCTCAACTGTTATAATGACGTTCATTTTGGGAGAGATGGACAACTGTCCGTATTCTATTCGGCAAATCAGGTCACTAAGCAAGTTAGGTGAAAATGCCCATATATCAAACCAAATCAGTTAGTTTCTGTTAGCTTCTTGAATGACCGTGAATATACACGGGAACCTAGTCCTAGCCATATATATTGACCTCTGAGAGATTATGTGACTGGGGGGCATGGATCATGCAGATGGGAGATGACAAAGTGAATAGTTTTAGAGAATGCTTATTTATTCAAAAACAGGATCCCCAAAGGAGTAGCAACACTTGGACAAAAAGGAACCACCACAAAAAAGAAGTTCTCTGGAAATGAGATAATTCAGTCGAAAGGAATTTTGAGAAAATTTTTCGACAGATGACCGAAAGGTATCTCTACAACCGAGGAGCGTAAACTATAGCTAAGTGATATTATTTTACAACATGCTCTGCCGCGAACTCATAAAATAGGTGTATAAATGAGAGATTTGTATCGGAGAGATTACTATATTTAAAGTAACATTTGGGATTATTTAAAAAATTTTTTTTCTCTAAAAGCGAGACAAGGAGAAATATTTATTTCACACCAACCAACATAACAGTGTGAATAAATGAATACGTATTATACGAATATACAAACATATGAAAATCACACCTCAAAGGTAACTAAGAAACCATTAGCAGTCTATCTGAAAAAAAAAATCTTTCGTACATCAGCAACTGAGGGACACAAATGAAATTCATTTGTAAGCAAACACTATTTGTTTTCCAAAGAAATAAAATACCAAGAACAGAACTCCGTTTGGCCTATTTAACAAAAAGTTGTATATGGTATGAGAAAGAGGAGTTCATTCATTTTTAAAAATGGTTTCAATCGGTCCTAGAGATCATTTATTTCAAACCACCTAACCAGACGCTAAGGAATGTAATATTAATTTATAGGACGTTTTAAATGTTTTTATTTCCAAACCTATCACTTTAAGTGAGAGGTCTAATATTCTGGTCTAACTTTCTCTAATATTCCGGTTATACAGTAATAACAATATTTGTTGGAGAAAAAAAAACTAGTTACTTCTTTGAAGTTTAAAAAGAAAAAAAAACATGATATCTACATATGATCGACCTGAGAATTAAGAAAAATCTGTTGCTTTATAATAAGATATTTTTTAAAACGCACGTTTTCTCATTTATCTATCAAGGAAGTTTTTAAAAAATATTATGAAATTTACGAAACTGACGTCATCATTTATTGACGTCATTAAAGAGAAAATTTTTGAGAATAATTTCTTTCATTCTAAAGGTTTTATAAATTATTACTTCGATTACATATTTATTTATATTTCTTTCTCTTGAATATCATTATTTTCAGAGGAGAAATATGGAGGGGGGGGGGGGGGAGGAAGGATGGTAATCGAAATATTTTTCTTTATTATTATTATTTTTTGAACATTTAGGGCGATGAGTGCTTGAGGAGTTGGCAACATGATTGTACGTCAGTGTTTCAGAAAACACTAGCGAAGTTCTGTTTTTCTTCCGCTTAGCTACACTGACAATGTGTAGTTTGAGTACATCAAGTCGTTTCACAAGTGAAAGATGTAATATCAGAATATAGATATAAGATATCGTAGAAAAACGTAAGTATCTTATTACATTTCCTGCAAAATCCCATGAAATGTCAAATGACTAAGCTTTCATTTGTAGAGTTGTCCATCACCGGTCATCAAGTTTGATTACCTCCAAAGAGATCTAAATTTGAATTGTGTGTTCGCTGATTTTTTGAAAGTTGTATACCGTGTAAACGTTAGAAAAGTATGAAACCCGGCTAACTATGTGTAATATTTTAGACGGTTAATTCCAAGTTGCAAGATACCATATATACATATATCGTGTGAAAAATATATTTTAGACACGATGCGCATTACAGGTGATGGAATCATTTAAGTTTTGACTTAAAAAAAAAAATACTTTTCGAAAATCTTACTAATATAGTGACGTTATGAGGTCTTAGAGGTCTTATTATTTTACTAAATTATTACACTGGACTCTACTCATGGCGCTTGTTTATAAACAAGATGCATGATTTATGGTACTGATTATTTATAATTTGTATGCATCTTTCCAAGTAAATGGTTATAAGTAAAGTGATAACATTGTTTCCATTCTCGTAAGTTTGGAAATATATTACAAATTTAAAAAAAAAATGAATATTGACATTTGACTTAAGATTTTTATAAGTGATTTAGTTTTACTTACTTTTAGACAATTACAATATCGTATATACGTTATAAATTCAATTGTAATGCAAGACGTTGCCATTTTTTCTGCCTTCTTCAAGTCAAAAAATGTATGTAACACCACATAAAATAATTGCTCAGTCTTAAATTATGCATATTATGCGGTGATTCATTGCATTCATTTAACTGATATTTTCTCCTCCACCGAGTTGTATCATATTTCAGTTTTCAATTCTGATGCCTGTGTAAAAGATAAGTTTTTGGTATGAATGTGTGAATGTATATTCATATGTATATAATTATGAAATATATGCTGGAGGTATATATATCTGTCTCTCTCTCTCTCTTGTATATTTATGTGTGTACTATAAAAAATATATGTCTTCACTAGTTTGTGTGTATATCTATATATATATTAGAATCTAATATGCTGTGTAAATTTCTATAGTTGTTAGGTAATTTTCTATTTAGAATGTGAAATAATCTCATTTTTTTAGAACAATTAGCAATGTTAAGAGTTAAACTCACTAACAAATGTTTGTAATATTAAGGAATTCTCTGTGAAGGAATACAGAAAGCATTTGGAATAATAGTTAGTGATCATAATTTTTTATCTTTGAGAGTTAGTACATGCTTAATTTTCTTATTTCTTTCATATATATATATATATATATATATATATATATATATATATATATATATATATGGTTTAGACATTTTAATATTTATTAATAGGTTTTGCAGTATATTTTCATTCAGTTCTTAGAAAATATATATGATATTTTGATACCAGTTAAAAAATTTTAGAATTATTATTTGATAATGAATATAAAAGAAAAAAACTTTTAAAATAGGGTTTATAGTTATCAAATCTTCTAGTGAGGGCTTTCCACCTTTATTCTTGCCAAATTTCTTCATTTTATCAGAAATCTCAACTAGTCGTTAAACAAGCTTATGCATTAAACATTGCCTGATATAGTGATTTCCGCTTATAAGAATCACGTTTGTTATTACTGTTTTTGATTCTTATAGCCAAAATTTAGGTTTTTGGACAGGCACACACACACTTATATATACATATATGAGATAATTTACCATTAAATACTCTTTAATTTACATTAATTATCTTTTATTAAATATATTTTTTATAATTTTAAAAATACAACTTAATTTTTAGACCTATAAGTAGATACACATGATTATAGTACGAGAAGAAAAAAATCCAGTATTTGTTACAACATACCTGCTTAATAGTTTTAACATTTCAACTACAGGAAGAGAGCAAGAAAAAGTTTTCTATAGTAGTTTGACGTAATGAAGTTTTCAGGAGGCTGTTTATACCTCTTTCAATACTAATAATCTGAGATGAAGATTCACCTTCTAGCTTACGTTTCACGGTTTGATAACGCGCTGAATCTACTAATGTCACGTTTGCCTGAGTAATAGTGGACACTTCGCCGAAGATTTATGTGTTTCAGGGTCCAGGAAGCAGCAACCGGGATGTGGGAGGTGGAAAAAAAAAAAGAGTCTCTATTTTTGTTTGCTAGTGGAGAAAAAGGAAATCGGACCCGGACGGGTAAATATGCCCCCGGGTCAAGCTAATAGGACAGAGTTTAGCTAAAGCGTTTAAGGGGAAACTTTTATGTTATGTCTAACAAAGAAAGGGATGAATTTTACGACTACCTTCCATCCCATCTTATCAATCTTTCTTTAAAAAAAAGAAAGAACTTCGTGCCTTTTGAGAGTTTAAGTGGCTTTTTGGAAAAATGAAAGGAAAGCGAAGAGTGAAAACTGATTCTTAAAACCGGTGGATTGATTCTTTAAAGCGAAAATTTTAACATGGAAATAATACATTTGTTTTTGTTTTCGCGATATTGATTCTTATAAACGGTTGATTCTTATAACCACTGATCACTATAAGCGGTGGTTACTGTATTTTGAAAAAGGTTTTACTTTGCAAAATTTTAATTTTTTTGTATAGGAAGTTTTAGCAGATAGGTATTAGTTTTATTAACAGTTCTCTTAATTGTGAATTTCGAGGTATTTTTGGAAAGGAAATTGTAATATTCATAGGTATGTATTTATTTTTATATGTCTTAAGAATTTATTGTTGTATAGGTGTTTAAATTTAGTATCTTAGATGTTAATATTATAATTATCATTATTAGATAAATATATAGAGCTTAGAGGCTTTATATATAGTTATTTTCTAATGAATTAAATAGCTGATGAGGAATTTCAATATGCATTTATCATTTTTGAGAAAACTTCTCTGTTATTGTGACGTAAAATTTTAAAGTACTATTTAAATATATAAGTACTGATTTATTATTTTCATGGTTATCTATTTATGATAATATCCTGTATGAATTTAGATACTTAAGTCTCTGTCCATTCACTTAGCATACAGAAAATCTCGTTTAGATGTATAGAGTACACAAATGTAGTGATATTTTTTTTCTTTTACTATCTTAATGTTTTGTAACAAATTTTCTTCTCTCTTATGTGAGAGCATAATAGGTAAGCATGTTATGATTGATAATGGCTAAAGCATTAATTCAAATACAGAACAAATATATAGAGATATTCAAATATTGACAAATAGAATTTATGTATACAGCAATCAAGTTTGAGCTTTGAATTTCATTCTATGGTTTGAAAATATTGAATTCTATTTATAATTTTTATTGTTTTGACATGCAATCTGTATGAATTCATAATAAACAATAAGAATTTATGGCTGTAAATAATTTTTTTGATGTTAAAGTAAGCATTTATTTGGCCTGGTCAACATTTTTTTATAATTGTTTAAGGTTACTGAGCTTATGCTATAATTTTTCCATTTCGTTGGCAGCTGTTATGTTACCAGGGTTCATAAACAAAATATTTAGATTCTTTCTATGTTTAAAATATTTAGAGAAAAATGACATTTGTTGATAGATTAGCATGAATTTTTACTGAGATTTAAAAAAATTTAATAGAATTATTAAAGAACTGTATTTATGTATATATTTTAGTAATTATTGGGACTTATGCTAAATCCTCTTGAAAACATTTGAATTAGAGACTCATACAGTTTAATTTTTAATCTTATTTTCTGCCTTAGTGTATAAATGTTTAAATAGTACCACTCCTATCTTATATAGCTAAAATTTTCTTCAAGTACTTTTTGGCGGCATTTTTTTTCTAAGTTCTGTTGTATGTAGCCTAATTTTCTCTTATTATGAGGATTATATTTAGTGGTCCTCTTGATTCTCCTACAATACCTGGCATTTTCATTTGAAACTTTGCAAATCATATATTTATCTGTCAAATTTTTATTTTTAGTATTATGCAGTTAGGGTGGATAACTTTTCATTTAATATTTGAAAAGTGTTCTTGTGTGATTGTATTAGAATATTACACATATTCTTTCATACTTAAAGCTTCTTTATTTATAGTTTATCAATATATTGAAGAATTTTTAACCTAATAAATCTAAGAATTTTATCATGGCAATTCTTTAGAATCTGGGTTTTAGTTTTTACTTGAGTAATTTCTTCTACTATATGCTGTTGTGAGAAAGAATTTACCTTCTAAAGAAAAAAATATATATATTAACTCTATGAAGTACAGATGCATAAATATTATGAAACAGTATGTTCTCATTTAGGCAGTATGAAGTTAGTACGAAAAAGTAATTTAATATGAAAAATAGTTACTAATTTGTGAAAAGACTGATATTAATTAGAAGGTTTTATGTCTGTGGATTAAAGAATTTGATATTTATGCAGAAATCAGTAAATCTAATAAAGGAAATTAAATTGAGGCTACTTACTGTCTTGTTTATTCTTGATCTTTTATTATTTACTGAGTTTTTTGTTTTTATCAAGTTTTCATCATGGCATTTATTAAATTATAGCCCCAGTAAAGCAGTGTTATATACTAACCTTTTGAGATTTACTATTCGTAAAGATGAATAAAATTAACTGTTCCTACTTATGCAACTGAATATTTTTCATAATATGCATGTTTTGAAAATTCATTTTATCTGTACTAAAATAATGTTTTATAATAAATTTAACTAAAGACTTATGTTTCTTAATTCTAATTTTTCTTTTCATTTTGTGCCAAAGTTTAAAAATAAGAGATAATTTAGTAACAGATACAGTTCTGCAAAAGTAAGAGATAATCCAAAATATTTGTGAATTCAGATTTTCCTCTATTTACATATGTAAGTTTTAAAATCAAAACTTTTCACATAGACATATGTGTGTCTTTATATGAAAAAGTGAGCATCTGAAAATGTATTTGCATGATGTGAAGAGCTTTATTTTAATTCAGAGAATGTCCCCTGTCTTCTAGAAATTTAGATCTTTTTTTTTTAGTTTAGTATTTTATGGTAAAATAAATATGCATTTGTATTTTCTGAGTAAATTATTTTTATTATTATTGGATAGGCATTTTTTAAAATTATTGAGTTTTTAAAAAACAAAGAATGTTTTTTTCCATTTTTCTATTTGATAAACATAACCACAAATTTTCATAGTAATGTTCTTCGATGAACTGTTTGATGTTATTGTGTTGCTTAAATTTACTGGTGATATTTTCTAATAGTAGTATCTTTGTATAAGAATTAGCTTTAATAATAGGTGGCTTTCTTCAACTTTAGGCTGTATGGTATCTTAAATTGATATTACAGATAGAATGGTTTCTATTGAACTGAACTGAAATATTTGCTTGTTTTGCATCACATTATCATCAATCAACCAACTCTGATAAGATTGATTCTTGAAGGCCAGTTCATAATACACAGTATAAATTCATTTAAATCTTACAGTATTCTGAATGCACTTACTTAATTTCACAAAAATTAATGGGAAATAAGAAAAAATGTTCTATACAGTTTCTTATCATCATATTTAGTTATAACAGTGTTTAAGTCACAGTGTTCTTTAAAACTTTACTCTGGGTTGTATTTCAATCATGTATTGAATTTTATTTCCTTGGTATATGAAAACTTGTTTGTATAATGAGAGTGTATATCAACCACACACACACACACACACATATATATATATTATTTCATGTTATTAAATTAAAAACACTAAAATCTGATAGTATAAGATGTTATTTAATCTTATAAAATTATACATTCCTCAACTGATGGTCTATAGTGATGTACTTTAATATGTTTGTACATATATTCTGTGCAATTATTATTTTTTCTATGTTAAGGATCCACTGCCATAAGGAAAATAATATACAGGGTGATTCATAACTAAGTATACAGTTTCCAGATGCTGTAAAACAGGAACATTTTAAGGCACATTCCCCAAATGCGAGCTGTAAGGTAGGTGTACTGATAGTTTTCTCCCGCTACTGAGGGAAGTGAGGTTGATGACAGCAATGTCACGTGACATGCCACATGAATGATCAGTAGAAATGGCTGCGTGTGCAATGGACAAGGTTCAATTGAGCAAAATAGAATCTGCCACCATTGTGCTACGGCATTTTCAAACACAATTTGGAAAATAACATCCAACCAAAAAATCAATTTATGATTTGTTTGAAAAAATTGAAACTATGGGCTGTTTGTGTAAAGTTCCAAAGCCAGGACGACCGAGTATATCAGCAGATGTCAATAAAGTTTGGGAGGCTGTGCAACGAAGCCTGGGGAAATCAACGCGGAGAGTGAGTCGTGAAGGGCAGATTTTACACCCCACTGTCTGGAGAATTTTGGGAAAGAAGCTGCAAATGATTCCATAGAAAGTGCAGATAATGCAAAATCTCACGGACCTTGATAAGATAAAGCTGTTTGAATTTTGTGTTGAAATGCAGCACTGTTTTGAAATAGCCATGTCACCGATCAATTAGTTTTCACCGATGAAGCTACATTCCACGTGAGTAATAAGGTAAACAAGCAAAATGTTTTGGGGGAACCGAGAATCCCAGATTTGCAGTTCAATACTTGCGAGTTTCACCAAAGAAAAACGTATTCTGTGCCATGTCCAAAAAGAAAGTGTATGGCCCCTTTTTTCACAAGAAAACTGTCACAGGAAGGTCTTCTCTGAATATGTTAAGCCTTTGGTTGATACCACAGTTGCAGGAAGATAGTGGGAACTTTATTCTCCAATTGGATGGTGCACCACCACACTGGTCAGGCGGCGTGCAAAATACCTCGATCAATATCATCTTCACTGATGGATTGGACGAAGCACCGACTACAACATGACACTGACCCAGTGGCCACCCAGAAGCCCCGACTTAACACTATGCGACTTCTTTCTTTGGGGTTACGTAAAGGATACTGTATTTACCCTTTCTCTTCCTGTTAATCTAGTGAAGTTGAAACAGCATATCACATCCACTGCACTTGCTTCAAATATCCTCACTCGCGTTTGGATGGAAATGGATTACAGGTTCGATGTGTCGAGTGACTTTTTGTGCACACATAAAATGTCTCTGACTGTCTCTAAAAAAACTTGAAAGATTCACCTACACTTCTGTTACAGATAACATAAAATTTCGTACATTGTTGCTTTTATATAGTTCATTGAAATTGTATACTTACTTATGAATTGCCCTGTATAATGTATTAAGTATTTGAAATTGTTTATGCAATCTCAGTTATTAAGAACATAACACCAGATAAGTAATTAAAAAAAAATGTATGCAAGTAACTTAACTTTTGAAACATATGTCGTCATATTATTAACTTTTGAAACATATTTATTTTGTTCCTGTAATTATTTTTAAGGAAAAACATTTAAAGTGAACATTCACACTGTTCTGTCAGTATGATGTATGTTGACTCTTCAGTATAATATTTCTGTTGATGCAGTGTGTAGAATTTAAACTATTGACTACAGCTGTTAAGTTTTAAAATTATTTGTTTGCTTTTTGGACCAAATATTTCAATGCTCTTATATCATACAATTCAGAGACTAGCTGAACGTTGATTGACTTGCACAATTTCACTTGATTATACAGATTTTAAAATGAGCTACATTGCTAATTATTAATATTGCTGATTTTTGAATATAAAGTAATTTTAAAATTTGGTTTCACAAAATATTCATGAAAAAATCATGCAAAAATTATTTTAAATTTATAATTTTACTTTATGGAAAAGTACTACTAGTCAAAATGTTTGTAAGCTGTTTTATGAAATGATCTATAATAGGTAAGACTATTACATACTAAACAATCCTGTTTCTTTATCTGAATGAGTTAACTAATGAAAAGAAAGTCTACAAAAAATCCTGTTTATGTCTGATTTCACGGGGAACATTTTGGAGGAAAATTTATAGAAATGTCAATATTTCTGTTTGTTAAGTAAGTGAAATTTGAAATTTTTAGATGGTTGCATTTTGAGATTTAAATTTTTTTAATTATTGGGACCAAACACAAAGATAAAATTCAAGTCAGAATTCCCTGTTTTTTAGAGCATTGGTCGCCCATAATATTGAGTAACATTAATAGAAAAAAATAAGTTGGGAAATTTCAAACATTTCATTCTTATAACACAATTTGCATAGAAAAATGAAGGATTTTTGAAAGGTTTATTTACTTTGACTTTTTCTCACTACTTAACTTTTTACGTTAATAAAGGAAAGTGATTGGATTGGTGTAATTGTTTGAATTTTTTATAGGTCACTATACACACTTTCTGCTACACTGGTTTTACTATATGAATAATGAGTAAGCCTATTTTCTTTATTAATCCGGTGATGAGTGAATAGTGAACTCTCAGTGGTGCCAGCTTCGATTCCTGCGTGCGCGCGTCTCCCAAATCAGCGTGATATGCACATTGTGGGGAGCTATCCCTCAGAAAACTGGTTGCGGTGGCAAGCCGATCGCCACGCGTCACGTTGCCAAAATTAATATCATACAAATCAAACTAGGCGTATAATTTACTGGCATAACAATGAGTAGCCTTTATTCATGGTTGCTGTTTTTAATATGCAAGTGCGTTTTCAGTTCTTACCTTGCAAGGCGCTGATAAATAATACAGATTTTTTTCATATAGAAATTTTTGGAAGTTTTGAAATGATCTACAATTGCTCAAAAATTGTGAACCTGCATGTTCTGCATTGTTTCTTATATATACAGAGGCTGTTCGCACATTTTCTAGACGATTTTGGTAAGCGGTAATAAAAAAAGCGTTTCTGCAAAAGAAATAATTGCAATTGTACTATGTTTTTAAAAGTCAAAATTATCCTCTGCGGCTTGAAAGTTTTGTTTTTATTCAAAATGGCGTTTTTAACAAAGCAGTGGTTTGAAGGCTACATTTATGCTCTTTCCGAAGAGAAATATGCATACTCCGTTATCCAAAAACGATGTGAGAGTCATGGTTTTGTGATATCTAAAGCGTCGATAGGTAATATCGTCAACAAGAAAGGAAAAAAAAAACGTCTAATTGGAGCCTCAAGTGGGACAAAAATTCCAAACAAGTATCCAAGGAAAAAACGGACATCTTCGACTATTGCAAATGTACGTTGTTTAATGTTAAAAGAAAATCCCCCTAGTCAAAGGACAGTTGCAAAATCATTAAAATGCTCGGTGTCCACTGTAAACAAAATGATAAACGTTGATTTAAATCTTAAGAAAGCGAAAAAACGCAATGTGCATCGTCTTCTTCCAAATCATATCGCTGAACGCAGGACACGCTGCAGAATTCTATATGAGAAACACTTATCAAAAGAAAAATGGAAAACAATTGTCACAATAGATGAATCATGGGTGTATTTAAATGATTGCAATAAAAAAAGAGCCATTTATTATCATAAAAGGGGAGAAAAAAAATTAAGTACATGGTTCAAAGAATCGAAAGAAAGTTTTTCTAAGGGATTCATGATTGTTGCTGGTTTTTCTTATAATGGCAAGTTAAAAATAAAGAGAGTGGACAAAAAAATGTCAAGATTAACTCCAAATACTATCAGGAACATATTTTATCGCCAATTTTTCTGAATGAAATACCATCGCTTTACCCACAGTGCCATCAATCTGTGAGACTCCATCAGGACAAAGCTAACAGTCACACATCAAAATCCACTGTAAATTTCTTAAAAGAAATGGAACAAAAAACTGGTATAAAGGCCATACCCTTCACTGATATCCTTACTAAATCTCCCGATGTATCACCTATGGATTTTTGTGCTTTCGGACTTTTAAAATCTGCATTATCCAAACGTCGTCCCAAAACCCTTACAGGACTCTAGAAAGCTGTTCAGGAGGAATGGGATAGAATACCTCTTCTGACACTTCAAAAGGAATTATCCTGGAAATTGCGGTGTCGAAAGATAGTTCAGAATAAGGGATGTCAAATAGAACATTTAAAACACAAGAATTTTAGGTAATTTAGTTTTGTGAATACAATATACATCGTCTAAAAAATGTGTGAACAGCCTCTGTATATATATACAGTGATTTCCGCTTATAAGAATCACGTTTGTTATTACTGTTTTTGAATCTTGTAAACGGTTGATTCTTATAGCCGAAATTTAGGTTTTTGGACAGGCACACACACACTTATATATACATATATGAGATAATTTACCATTAAATACTCTTTAATTTACATTAATTATCTTTTATTAAATATATTTTTTATAATTTTAAAAATACAACTTAATTTTTAGACCTATAAGTAGATACACATGATTATAGTACGAGAAGAAAAAAATCCAGTATTTGTTACAACATACCTGCTTAATAGTTTTAACATTTCAACTACAGGAAGAGAGCAAGAAAAAGTTTTCTATAGTAGTTTGACGTAATGAAGTTTTCAGGAGGCTGTTTATACCTCTTTCAATACTAATAATCTGAGATGAAGATTCACCTTCTAGCTTACGTTTCACGGTTTGATAACGCGCTGAATCTACTAATGTCACGTTTGCCTAAGTGATAGAGGACACTTCGCCGAAGATTTATGTGTTTCAGGGTCCAGGAAGCCGCGACCAGGATGTGGGAGGTGGGAAAAAAGAGTCCGCAGTTTTGTTTGTCAGTGGAGAAAAGTGAAATCTGACCCGGACAGGTAAAAATATTCCTGGATCAAGCTAATAGGACAGTATTGTGCTAAAGCGTTTAAGGGGAAACTATTATGTTATGTCTAACAAAGAAAGGGATGTATTTTACGACTATATTCCATCCCATCTTATCAATCTTTCTTTAAAAGAAAAAGAAAGAAAGAACTTCGTGCCTTTTGAGGGTTTAAGTGGCATTTTTGGAAAGATGAAAGGAAAGCGTAGAGTGTAAACTGATTCTTAAAACCGGTGGATGGATTCTTTAAAGCGAAAATATTAACATGGAAATCATACTTTTTTTTTGTTTTCGCGATATTGATTCTTATAAACGGTTGATTCTTATAACCACTGATCACTATAAGCGGTGGTTACTGTATATATATTATAATATGTGTGTGCGTTCGTTCGTTCTTTAAATATTGTCCGTGTGTTATACAACATTTAGAGGTCAGTTTTAGAAGAGCTGTTTGCCGTGTCTTCGCTTTCGTACCGATCCAGCATCCCTAATCCTTGCGAATTGCCGATTTGTTTTGAAAAACAGAAAATGGATGCCGTATCTGGAAAAGCATTGAAAATCATTGGATGCTAACCGTAGGATTCGAACCCACAGACTCTCTATAAGAGTGCCTTCGTCCTAGAATATATTAGAAGGAATCATCCACACACACGCACCCACGCACGCACGCACACACAGAGAGAGAGAACGAGAGAGAGATTATATATATAAATTTAAAATCAAAATATGTGTATTAGATGGTGACATTAACTGATGAGTAAAGGCATTGCCCTTACTTTTTCGGTACTTGTTATGTTAATTTTCTCAAGTCTGATTCAAATAACGTTGAAAATTTCACTACTGCAACTTGTGTGCTCCAGTTTACTTTAATTCGAAATAAAAGTAGTAACATGCAAATAAAAGCAGCAACATACAAATGAATTATGATTGTAATGTAATATTTTATTAAATTAACTGTGGGAAGAATAATTAATACACAAGCTTAAGGGAACACGATTTGAAGTTAGAAGGAAAAGAATCTCTTGCTCTTATTGCTTGCACCTATTACAAATTGTTACAGTTTTTATAGTGAATTATTTAAGTTTTTTTCCCTTCACTATCTGTTTTATTTTTGTCTCGCATGTTTACTCCTAGTTTAACATATTTTTTCCATATTTTTCTCTTAGTTTTAGTTTATTGTGAAGTGTACTTTTAACCCCATGAGCATTCGGGACACATTTTTCGGTCTTGTTCTTTCAGCCTGAAAAGCAGTTACAATGGATTATTCCATCCTCTAAATAAGATCTCAAAAGCATCACAGAAATACATTTTTGATGCTTTTGAACAGTAAATTAAAGGATGGAATAACTCATCTGAAACGCGTTTGCAGTCTAAAAGAATATGACGGAATAATACGGCTCAAATGAACGCTTGCTCAGAGCTCAAGGTATGAAACAAACTTTGTGTATTAATCTGTTGTATACGCATTGCTAGAAGTTTTATATTTTATGAGCATATTTTAGAGCATTTTAAATGGCTTGCCTGCAAACCGTTTTAAATGCTACGTCACTGATACATTGCCCCCGCCATTGACCTAGATGTCGTAATCACTTAACTACACTGGTTATCAAAAAATTAAGGAAAAGTCACAAAAATAGCGATTACTCAAAAAGTTACGCTTAGAATTTAATGAAACGTATACACATTATACAACACATAGGTATAAAATAGCATAAAAAGAAATCGCCAGACAATTATGGTGTTATAGAAACTAGCATATGTTTACAGTGAACAAATAGGATGTGTCAGTTTAGTATCGGAAAAGTACGTTTAATATGGTGTATGATCCCCCCGAGAAGCAATACAGCGCATACAGCGATGTGTGATTCTGTCAATTATGCGGTCTATGAGTTCGGTAGGGAGTGAGAGCCATTGCTCTTGCAAAGCAGTTCAAAGCGTGTTTAGGGTCCTAGGAGGAGGATTGAGTGCAGCTATACGTCGTCCTAAAGCGTCCCAAACATGCTCGACAGGATTCGGGTCCGGTGATCGAGCTGGCCACTCCATGCGCTGAATTGTTTCCTGCTTAAGATAAGCATCCACGATGCGGCCCTGTACGGTCTCACGTTATCGTCCTGTAGCACGAAAGCATCACCTATTGCCCCGGCACAAGGGCGCACATAAGCATCAAGGATGTCATGTCTATAGGTGTGAGCATGCACATTTCCACGGGGAAAGACATGGAGGCCTGTGCGTCCACCCAAAGAGATACCACCCCAAACACAGACACTGCCTTTTCCGTATGCATCTCTTTCACGGATGTATGATGGATGAAAACGAGTTCCAGGTTCTCTCCAAATCATAATACGCCTACTATCGCTTTAGAGGCTAAACCTGGACTCATCCTACAGAGAACAGCCCTCCATTGATCACGCGTCCAGTGGATATGTTGACGTGCCCACTGAAAACGTTCCCGCATATGACATGACGTGAGCGGGACGCAAAGGGCTGGCGCCTCGCAAAAAGACCACCTTCGCGAAGCCTTCTATGCATGGTTGACGTTGATACCAACCTTCCGGAGTTTGCAGCGAGGGAGGATCTGTTCAGACGGAGTTCAGATGGAGTTGCGGTTCTATTCCTTCGTGCGCATAATGACAAATATCGGTCATCGACATTCGTCGTAGCGTATGGCCGTTCTTGGCTGAACCTCCCGGATACCGAATCCGTGGTTAAAAATTGTTGCCAAAGTCTATGAACCACAGACGGACTCACATTTAGCCATCTGGCCACTTCTGTCTGACTTTGTCTTGCCTCTAGTCTCCCAATAGCTCGCTATCGCAGTTCTTCGGTCAAATGATGCCTGGAGGTCATTGTTACAATCTGGCTGTGTCAGATATCTAATCTCAGCCTCGCAGCGACAATTGTCGCCTTGCTTTGAGACATGCACTTTTATGCTCCTCGCAAATGATGTATTCCGATTGCAGTGCCACTATTTTGCATAATGTAGTATTGTTCAGCACCTTTTGCTTAACAACATATTCAAATTTTAAACAGATTGGCCTAGTTTTGAACGTGTTATCCCTCTTTTTGTGATTTTTCCTTAATTTTTGATAACTAGTGTAGTATAAAGTGCAACAACGAGTGTCATCCGAGTCGGAAGTTACTCTCTTGAAGGAAACTGTGGTAGCGGGTTGCCAAGCGTTACGTTTTCCATGAGTTTTTTTTTAAACAGTATGTTAGTACAAGGTCTCCTAAGTTTGTAATTTGAATAATTTTATAATATTAAAAAAAATGAATTACACACGCAGAAACAAACATCCCCTGTCGCAAGGGTGGGCAGTATTGTTGGGCTGTAAAGCCGTTTTTACAACTTTTCACATTTAAACCCTTCTCTTTCATTTAACAGATTTAATATTTCTTTTAGAATGCTCTGAACCGATTTTGATTCTTTATCCTGAAGTGCCAAGCTTGTCTTAAGCCATATATGCACAATACTTTCGATTTTTATTGATGCTATGGAACTGTTAATTTTAAAATCTGTTTAGGTTACTAATTTACAGAAGGTCGTTCGCACTTTATGGAAATGATTTTGATAGTTAAGTTTTATGTATAAAAGCGGTATTTTTTCCGGCGATTTGCTTCTGTCTGATAGCTATGGTTCTTGACAATAGCTCTAGCTTGAATTTTCTATGAAAGTAAACATTATCTTAGGATTGTCATGTCAATTGCACCCAATTCCTCTTGGACCGCTTTCCAAAGTCCGTTCAGTGTTCTTGGATGCCGTTTTCCTGAGGCTTGTTTTAATAAACCGAAAGCACAAAAGTCCATTGGAGAAGCGTCAGGTGATTTTACAGGAATTTCATTAAATGGGATACACTTTATTCCCGTTTCTGGTTCGTTCTTTGCTAAATTTTCGGCAGTTGATTTAGACGTGTTACTAGAGGCTTTGCCCATATGAAGCTCAAATTTATGAATGTCCTTTCCATATAATACTGGAATTTCTTCTTCAAAAATTGGTTCTAAAATATTCTGTTGACAGTAGAGTGAATTAATTTTGGCTTTATTGAGACATTTTTGATTTTTGATTTGCCGTTGTAACAAAACCCTGCAACTATCATGAATCCCTTTGGGAAATATTTTGTACACTCACGAAGCCATTTCGTACGGTTATTCCTGTCAGTTTAGAAATAGAAAATTGTTCTTTTTTTATTACAGTCACTTAAATACACCCATGTCTCAACGAGTGTTACCACAAATTTCCAGTTTACAGCAGCTAAGTGTTTTTCATATAATTTTCTACAATTTGATTCTCTTTCAGCAATATGCTTTGGCAAAAGCAGATGAACTTTAGGTTTAAACAACTTTTTTAACTTCAAATCTTTATGAATGATTTTATTTACAGTGCCAGAAGACATTCCTAGTTTCAATGCAATGGGCATTTGAGGTGGTGGATTTACTTTTAGGATCAGAGACTTCACTTTCTTGACATTTACCTGCGTTCGAACAGTCTTAGGATGAGGTTTCTCGGTCATGTTTTCATTTTTACTTTCAGTTAGACACTTTTTTCCTTTCAAACTTAATATATTATAAATACCTTTTTTGAAATGCCATAACCTCGATTTTTACACCGCTTTATAATTTGTTGAAACGAATATTTCTCCTCGGAAAGCGCAATTATGTAACCTTCGAGCCATCTATCAATTTTGGGAGCCATTTAAAAAAAAATCTGCTATTTTACATTCCAGTCTTAACAAAACAGTAGCATATGATTATTCTGAAGTTGCCAAATTTTTATCTCAAAATGCAAACGCCAAAAATAAATTAGAAAATCGTTTTCATAAAGTGGGAACGACCTTCTGAACAATGCGTGGGATGTTAAACGTTTGTTAATCTATTTGAATTAAAATTTGTTAGAGTTTTAAAACAATGGTTTTTTGGGGAAGAAGAATCCCCCAAGTGGCTTTACACGAGGAGAAAAACCTTCCATTTTAAGCTAGTGTGTGTGTGTGTGGGGGGGGGGTCATCATTTTTAGATGACATGAAAAGTGTAGACTGATTTTAAAAGCTGTATGTTATTTCTTTATAGTATGTTTAAAATGAAATTTTTAACATTTATTTTTTCATTTAGTATGTAAATAAATTATCACACAAAAATGTTCAATTAACAGAAATTAGTTTTTTTTGTTTTTGGAATTAACATTTGTTTCTTGAAATGATATGTAATGTTTGTTTTTCGTTCGAAAGTATCCCCAAGTTGTTTTCATATGAACTCTGTAAATATCCACCCCTGTTTAAATTTCCGGTGTGTTTCACCCTTTTGTAAAAGGATGTTCTTATTGTTTATTTCTATGAATCGTTGACGCATCGTCTTTTCCCTTTTTTTGCTTTAAAAAAAACAATTACTTCCTTCCAGGATGAAAATAATGAATTTCTTAAGCTATGTCCACACTTGTGCGCTTTCGCTTTCAACTTGCGCTAAGTTTTTCCTTTCAACTTGCCTTTAGCGCATGCCTCTAGAGGCGTTCAATTTGCTGTCCACACTTGTTCAACAGTTCATGCCACACGAGATGGGTGAGCCGGACAGTTACTGCTGCGTTTCTTGTGATTTCGCGGAGTTTGTAGGGTGATCACTATTTTGACGTAAAGCAACAAGGAATGTGCAACAAAAATAGATTGCAATTTTGGTACGGTGCTCCGTATATGAATATGTATAATCCCGCTACTTGCATATTTATCATATATATACAGTAACCACCGCTTATAGTGATCAGTGGTTATAAGAATCAACCGTTTATAAGAATCAATATCGCAAAAACAAAAACAAATGTATTATTTCCATGTTAAAATTTCCGCTTTAAAGAATCAATCCACCGGTTATAAGAATCAGTTTGCAATCTTCGTCTTCCTTTCATTTTTCCAAAAAATGCCACTTGAACTCTCAAAAGGTACGAAATTCTTTCTTAAGTTTTTGAAAAGAAAGATTGATAAAACTTTAGGGTGGAAAACAGTCGTGAAATGCATTCCTTTAGACATAACATAAGAGTTTCTCCTTATACGTTTTTGCTAAACACTGTCTTATTAGCTTTACCCAGGGGCATCTAACCCGCCCGGGTCCGATTTCGCTTTTCTCCAGACAGGCACTCCTTTTTTCCCACCACTTACTTCCTGGTTGCGGATTTCTGGACCCTGAAACACATAAATCTTCCGCGAAGTGTCCACCATCACTTACGCAAACGGGACAGTGGATTCAGCACTTCAAACCGTGAAACGTAAACGGATCCATTTTGCTGAATCAGATTAACCAGATGCTGAATCAAACGTTTCACGGTTTGATTCAGAATCAAACCGTGAAACGTAAGCTATAAAGTGAATCTTCGTCTGAGACTGTAATAAGCATACGTCGCTAGTATTCACTTTAGTATTCTAACAAAATTGCCAGTTAGTGTTAGAACTTTTTGATAGTCGAATTCAAATATGATAAAAACAAGGAAAACTCTTAGTTTTTCTGAAAAACAGAACTTGTTAATTAGATATGATGTTCTTCCAAAGTGTAGTCAAAGAGAAGCTGCCTCTTGTTGATTTTATAATCATGTGTTGTTACTTATAGGTCTAGAAATTGAGTTATAGTATTTGTTTAGAAATTGAGTATTTTTAAAATTATAAAAATGAATTTTAATAAATGATAAATAACGTAAATTAAAGAGTATTTAATGGTAAATTATGTATATATGTGCCTGTGTGTTTCAATTCCTATGATAAGCTATGAGGAATTTTTTATTCAGTATTTTTATAATAACAAATAAGCTGATGCGTATTTTTGAAATCTTTTCTCTTTATTTCAAAAAGGAAATTTTAATGTTATAGTACAAGTTTAAATTTTTTTTTTCAATTTGCTTTGTTTAAAAAGACATTTAGTTTTAATTTTAACGCAATAGACAATAATTTAATGTCCTGTATATTATTATTAAATAATTATTTTAAATGTATTAATAATTTTATTTGCGTATGCGGAGTGGTTGACGTTCCAGAATGCCTGTAATTTTCTATAATCTTCAATAAAATTTAAAATTTCTTCCGAAGACTGCGACATTCTGAACACTGACTTGAAAACTGTCTTGCAGAATAGAAAAGCGCATGGAATGACGCACGGAAATCCACTGGGGTTGGATACGCTTGCAATAAGGCATGCGCTATCCAATTCCTGGAATCTTGTAGGTGGTAACGCATGCCTCACGTTCCTCTCTCCGTACGACATGTTGAAAGCGAAAGCGCACAAGTGTGGACATACCTTTACTAATGCAAATGCATTAAAGTACGAAAGCAGAGCAGACTACATTATTTAAACAGTGCTCAATTGTGTTTGACAGAATCGTTACCTTCTTTTAAAAGAATTAACTATTATTTTAAGGGATGAGAACGGATTTTAATAGACTCGAGTTCAATCTCTCGCCATCTTTCTCACTCCATGTATAGTACACGAAAATGTGTGTGTTTTAATAGAATTATGATTGATGTATTTTACATTGTCTTCCATGTTGCTAAGTGAGAGTAGTGGATGATAGATTGCCAGCATTTTTGTACCTATTTTACATGTGTTGATCTTCCAAAGATAAGTAACGTGGTTTTTAATGAACCTTTAGCTCTTGTGCAAATTATAGTAGAATTTTCTTTAGCGTGGGTTTAAACACTAAATTTGATTCATTAGAATTTCCTTTCGAAGTCGTATCTATTACCTGCAAGTCGATGTTTATTACGATTCTAGAAGGGGAATGGTGCCCTTTAAGATAAATGATAATTAATGTCGTCGATGCTCATGTATACAGTTATTTGCGTCTAGCAAATCTTTTGTCCCTCATCACACGTTTCGTATTTACCGCAGAAGAAAAATTTAATAATCACAGCTAAATTGGCATTAATAATACATTCATTAATACTGCTTTTTTCTTTTCCCTCGCACTTCCCGATTCTTCTGATTCTTAGTGCAACTTTCTCTCCTTTAAATGCCTTTAATTTCCAAATAGAATCCGATGAGTCCTATTTATGATCATAAAAGGAGCAAAATTAAGAAGTATATATTTTACACTAATTAAAACTTAGATTTGAATTGGGAATTACTGATAGGTTTTGTATGAACTGAAGTCAAAGTCTGATACGCTGTATTGTAGCCTTTCTCTCTATTCTAAAAGAAAGTAACTGGCGCTGCCGCAGCCGTTGCCGCCGCTGTCAAAAGCTTGTCACGCTATCTCCTCCGAAACTGCTGGGGTATGGGGTCGAGACCGATACCAATCGATGCAGAACAATGTGGGGAAGAAAGTAAGACATGTCTCATATTCGTCGGACTTTAAGTTTTTTTTTATTTTATGTTTTGTGGAAAAATATTGACCTTTTTCATGTTCAGATTACAGACATTTCTCCTTCAAACAAGACGTCATTTGTTTAAAAATAATTTAAAACAGACTGATCTTTTTATTAAAATTGAAAACTCACTTTTTGGAAAAATTGATGCTTTTCGAGATATATAAATTCGATGCTCTCAGACTTATTATGTTACAAAGAAAATATTTATATCAACTGGAAGATGAAAGCTTTCTCATTCATATAAACTTCATTTCAAGTCTCTATCTTAAAATTTCGATTTTTAATTGAATTTTAAAGAAATACTTAAAAAAAATCTTCTCATTCGCTTCCTTTGAAAGATCCAATTTTTCACCCATTCATCCATTTCGCCGGGCTTCATCCATTTCGCCGGGCTTCATCCATTTCGTCGAGAGGGGGGGGGGAAGCTTCAACTGTAAACAAAATGAATGACTCAATCGCTGTAAACAACTATTGAGTCATTCATTCACTTGATTCACCAGAGGAGCGAGCGTAGCGAGCCTAGGGGCGAAGCCCCTAGTGTTCTATAATATAGATCTTCATCGTGTGTGTGGCGGGCGATTTTTTCGGTACCAGTCAGTAACAACTGGTACTTGTTCCGCATATGGGTGTTGTTAAGTGTTTGGAGTCGTCCGCGGATTCTACCTTAAGCTGTGAAGTTCCCGGTGCGTTAGCTCTCGTAAAAAAAAAAAAAAAAAAAAAAAAAAAAAAAAAAAATTGCCAAAAATGCACCGTAAGAAATCCCGTAAGCAATCAAAACCATGAAGTTGGGGGACAAAATTTAGGATTGTTTGTTTCAAACTATTCTGGTAACTGCTATCCTTTGTGCTTTCGAATGCTCCAACATGATTTGCTGTGATGTTTCCATCCATCTCTCGTATCTTTGAGAGATGTTAGGGTTCTAAATATATCAGTGAGTGTGTTCATACTGCATTGAATAATTTCCTGAGAAAATTGAGTGGAACAGAAATTTTGCCAGACCATTTTATCGAAATCTTTTATTATTGCAGCATAAGGCATTAAGTAATAATTTCGTTTCCGTAATATTAGCAATTTCAGTTCTGTTGGTAATTAACTATTAATTAGTGGGAGCAGGGATAGGGCTTTACTAAAAATTCGAGCGCAGGGCCCCCTGTCCCATCCAGATCTTTCATCACTGTATCTGAATCAAAATTGTCATTTCACTTTCATAGATCATACTTTGTTTAAACATATATCATAGTTTTCAAAAATAACGTTTAAGGATTCAACTTGTGAAAGGTCGGCCACATGGTGTAGTGGTTAGCGTTTCCGTGTCGTCCCCCTCATAGAGAGCAGTGGCTCACCTGTATGGTGCTTCCATAATAAAGTAACCAGTAAATCGCGGTGCAAATGTCTAAAAAGATGAAGAAAATAACTGGAGTTTTAAGAATGTGCATCTTAGATGTGTATTGGGATTGTTTAAATTTTATTTAGCGTTTTTATCTATCGAAAGGAAAAGTAAAAGTTCATTGGCTTAGGTTCAAAAGTTTGTCATTTTGTGTACGTATGCTTTCGTATACATAGATGTGTATTGAGCGTGTATGAAATTTCTTTTACCGTTCATGTAAGTGGCCTTCAAGTTATGTATGGCAATTAACTAATTAGGTTTTCAGTGTCATTTAAACGAGATGTTAACACCAACTCAAATATAGGCGTTGACAGAGTGTGTGGAATCCAAAACACACTGTTTGCATGGACGCTCAGAAATCACCGTAGTACTACTCTCATCCATCTAGCTGAAACAGAGAGAAAAGGATATAAATATAGTACCTGGCATGGATTTATGCATTTTTATCTACATAAAAATGTCTCATTTTCCCTTGCCCTATTTTAATCTTCCCTTTTCCTTTAACTGTCTTTAAAAAAAATTGGTGTTGTACATTATAGTGTGGGCCCGAGGTAGCCTAGTGGTAGCGCGTCGGATCTCGGTACTGAGGGTGCTCGGTCGAATCCCGACAAGCGCCATTAAATACCTCCGTTTGTAGGCTGGATATTAGCACGTTAAATCCGTATACCGGAAAGCCCTTCCATGATGTCACAGATGGTGGGAGAAGGTACGATCCCTCGATATCGCCTCTAGGGGTGCTCGGACAAAAATGGGATGACCCTTGTGGTGTCATTATCTACCGGAGACGC
Source organism: Dolomedes plantarius (assembly GCA_907164885.2). Lineage (NCBI taxonomy): Eukaryota > Metazoa > Arthropoda > Arachnida > Araneae > Dolomedidae > Dolomedes > Dolomedes plantarius. The sequence continues at coordinate 2,076,959 of OU015501.1, read as the reverse complement.
ACACCTGAGCCCACAAGCCTATATGGACCTGGCCTGGAATACTTCCGGCCAGGGGCCATAAGCAACAACAACATTATCGTGTGAATTTAATTAGAAAATAATTACAATGAATTATTTTCTAATTAAATTCTAATTACATCGGCATCTACAATGAATTTAATTGTAAATGCCGATGTTTACAAAATAAACCCATTCGTTTTCTCTAATCTAAAAGAGTATTGCCTAGTTCTAATATAAACTAAAGTTCTTTTTCTCAATTTCTGAAAATTTTGAAGAAAAATACGTGTTAATAAATGCGTATCTTTTGCTTAGCGAATAATATATATTCTACTCGGAAAGTTTGAGTTTGTAAGTCTGCAGTTTCATCTGAGGTCGTGGAAGATGATGCTGTCTCACTGACTAATATGTAAGTGCATGTGTATTTCACTGCAAATCTCATTTAAGTGCTTTTCGAAAAACAATAGTAAAACTGATCTGTGCGTCTGCTGTAGGGAGATGTGGTCAAAACGGCCGACACTCCTAATTAATGATGTTTCAAATGTTGAGTGTTCTTAATGACACCCTAGGAAGACCTTGTAATCTGTCTCAGTGCTTTAAGTGCTCGTTCAAAAGATAGTAATGAAAACGGCTTTGTTATTTTTAAGAATTGTTTATGCCAAACTCTAAAACTTTTTAGATTTACTAGAGTTCATTGCCTTTAACAAAGTGTTTGCGTATTTTTTTAATCTTATAAATGTAGTGTGTGTATGTATAGGTGTGATTAAGTTTATCAAAATTTATTATCTCGATTCACCGCTTTTTTATTATTCTGCGAATTTCTAGGTATAAGAAAAATTTTCGAGTTTCAATATATGGGCAAATTTTCCATACACGTGAATATGTGGATTAAATAATTTGAAAACGCAATTTCTGTTTCGGCAATGTAACTTGAAGAGGAGGGGAGAAGCACTCTTTTACTTAGGCACCCACCACTATTTATTATCTCTTTATGAGAGTCGTAATTGAATATTCCATTTTTTTTAATGCCGTTTTGATATTATTACAGAACTGTCAAACTCTTTTGTTAAATAGTACTTTTTGTTTAATTACAGGAGTTTGTACGTAGCTATTGCTTTAAGATGGGATTAAAAAAATACTGTATGTATTTTAGTTATCCAATACCATTGCACCTCTGGAACCTTATAGAAATTGGTTGTTTTTATGGCGCATTTTTGTGGATGTTATCTTTTTACGCGTAATTTAAATAATTAGTCGTCAAAATATATGTATGCGATGTCACAATTACTGGTTACAATTTGAAACTTGTTAATATTTGTTGCTAATCAGAACTTTGGATATTCCTTTAACATTGGAATATGTTGATAATTTATTTTCTTATTAGCAATAGCTTTTTATTTGTAACAGGTATTGCCCGTGATTGTCTTTCACCCTGAACATCGCCGATTAATTCTAAAACACACAGTCCTCTACTTAACGATTTTACGACTTTAAGATGGTGCGAAAGTGAAAGTTATTAGAAACTTTACTTTGTATTTTAAATTAAGATTTTTTGGAGGGATAATGATACGTAGTGCGATACTGGATTACAAAACGCATTGTTTGAAGATTATCTGATGCTGATTTATTCAGTGAAGTGTATTAAATGCATTTTCGACTTACCATGGCCGTCACCCCATTGTAAGATCATAAGCATTGTCCTGTCTGTATGTCGTATCAATAACTTCATTCATATCTGTGCGTGTTTGACTCTGTGGACGAAATCATCCAGTTGATCGAAATTTGGCACGTGCCCTTATGAATTCCCATCAACGTGAAGCATATTGATTTTTCCCGTTTTGCTTTTTTAAACGTGATGGCTGGGGACTTTTCATCTTTCGAAAAAAACTTTCTAGGGTTTGAGATTTTATTAATTCTTGAGTAGAATGAAAAATATAGCAGTGTTGAATTCCGTTCATAATTTTTTTCGCTATTATATCTGTCACTGTAGAAGTGGAAAGACCCATTAAAATACAATTTTATTAAATTGACAGAGTAGTATCTCCGCAGAGTAAAGTTTTTTTCCTCTCTCCTGAGTAGACATTTCGTTGAATCTAAGTAAACTGCTACTTCTCTTAATTGGTTGAAAATGCAAATAAACTTTTTTCGTTTGATTTATTACTTCTCGTGTGTAGCGAATATCTATGTAAATTTGACTGAAAAGTTTAGAAACTGGGAAAAAAAGAAATTTTTTAACTTCGAGGGGTTTTATTTAAGCACTTTTTACTCGAAAAAAAGAGTAAAAAGGAACTCTGGTAAAAAAGGAAGAGATTGTTAGACTCATTTGTTTTTAAAGAGCGAAACATGCTCGGTTCATATGAATTCTATCTAGATTCTTTTTTGTTAAGAGCTCTGACATATCATACTATTGATTACAATGAGGCTTAGCTCGATTTTAATCTAAAAATCAAGATGAAAATACTTTTATAGTTGCTTAAAAAACTAACAATAAATAGTTTTTTCGTTTACAAGTAACTAGCAACAGTGCGAAACTGATAATATACAAATATATCACGTTGATTGAAGATATTATTATTATTATTTTTTTTTTTGGAAAGGAGTCTGTTATGTGTATGTTACTACATCGAAGGCTTGATATTAACGAATTTAAGATCAGAGTAATGAAACTTATTTTTGGCCAATAACATTAATGGTCAGTTAGATTAGTTGGGATTCAAATTATCATATTGTTAACTTTTATCTTTCTAAACATGGGTCTTCATTTCATGACAGTGGTTACCATAGCCAATATAATTTTAATCCTTAAATTAAAAAAATCTGTGATTCAAGCAGTAATGCTGTTCAATAAATTGCGGGAAAAGGTGTAGCTCCTTTCAAGAAGTATAGTTTCTATTGTACATTAACTGGGTGATTAAAAAAAAAATTCGACGAAGAATTGTGTTTTAATCATAATACACTGGTTATCAAAAATTAAGGAAAAGTCACAAAAATAGCGATTACTCAAAAAGTTACGCGTAGAATTTAATGAAGCTTATACACATTATACTACACATAGGTCGGTATAAAATAGCACAAAAAGAAATCGCCAGACAATTATGGTATTATAGAAACTAACATATGTATACAATGAACAAATCGGATGTGTCTGTTTGGTATAGGAAAAGTACGCTTAATATGGAGTATGAACCCCCTGAGAAGCAATACAGCACATACGGCGATGTGTGATGCTGTCAATTATGCGGTCTATGGGTTCGGTAGGGAGTGAGAGCCATTGCTCTTGCAAAGCAGTTGAAAGTGTGGCTAGGGTCCTAGGAGGAGGATTGAGAGCAGCTATATGTCGTCCTAAAGTGTTCCAAACATGCTCGATAGGATTCGGGTCCGGTGATCGAGCTGGTCACTCCATGCGCTGAATTGTTTCCTGCTCAAGATAATCATCTACGATGCGAGCCCTGTGCGGTCTCGCGTTATCGTCCTGTAGCACGAAAGCATCACATATTGCCCCGGCATAAGGTCGCACATAAGCATCAAGGATGACATCTCTATAGGTGTGAGCATTCCCATTTCCACGGGGAAAGACATGGAGGTCTGTACGTCCATCCAAACAGATACCACCCCAAACACAGACACTGCCTCTTTCGTATGCATCTCTTTCACGGATGTATGATGGATGAAAACGAGTTCCAGGTTCTCTCCAAATCAAAATATACCTACTATCGCTTTGGAGGCTAAACCTAGACTCATCCGTAAAGAGAACAGCCCTCCATTGATCATGCGTCCAGTGGACATGTTGACGTGCCCACTGCAAACGTCCCCGCGTATGGCGTGACGTGAGCGGGACGCAAATGGCTGGCGCCTCGCAAAAAGACGACCTTCGTGAAGCCTTCTACGCACGGTTGAGGTTGATACCTACCTTCCAGAGCTTGCAGTGAAGCAGGATCTGCAGACGGAGTTGCAGTTCTATTCCGTCGTGCGCATAATGACAAATATCGGTCATCGGCACTCCTCGTACGTATGGCCGTTCTTGGCTGAACCTCCTGGATGCCGAATCCGTGGTTAGAAATTGTTGCTAAAGTCTATGAACCACTTTTTTTTATATTAATTGCTCCTTTTTAAATCAATGTTCGTGTTACAATTTTTGATGCAGAGAAGCCTAAGTAAGTAGAAAGCAAGGCTTATTTTTGATATAAATATGCCTTTAACAAACGTACGTAATATTTTCTGGAGAGACGAAATTTTGCTTTGTTTTTCACCTCCGTTTTTTATAAGAGGTTGCAGGAATAATAAAATTAGGAATGTGTGCAGAGCGTTTGTATAATGTTATGATTTTACAAAGAAAGTGAGTTTTCTGATCCTGAATGTAATATAAATCGGAAGGGAAAAGATAATTTTTTTTTTTAAATGAAGAAAGAGCTACAATAACCAAACTCGATTGAATATTCAGATTGTTTCGTATAGCTCTGCCGCAAAGACCAGAATGAGTGTTCTGAAGAGGAATAGGTAAAGTTTTCTTTTTATAGAATCAACTTTTTTATTGAACGCGCAGGCTAATGTTTTTTTAACGCAAATTGATTCTTATAAATGAAATTGGCTGTCAATGCTTTTCTCATGCGTTCGCTCGCAGTGTAATTCGTATGACATAAGTAAGACTGTAATTAACTGTTTCTGAGATTCATTTGAGTTATTGACCCGTCAGATATAATATTCCCTCCCGTTATAGTGCATTCAATAGCTCCACTGAATTCTTGCGGACTCGGAACTTTCGCTGTTTGAAATCCGCACTACATTCGTGTCCCGCTTTATATTGTTTAATTTTCTTTGACATTATATATATATATATATATATATATATATATATATATATATATATATATATATATATATATATATATTTATATATATATATATATATATATATATATATATATATATATATATATATATATATATATATATATATATATATATATATATATATACAGATTCATAATTAAACTTCCCTACTTTAAAGTTGTCTACAGTCGAAACTATTCTTCAGAAAGTTATGAAATTTTGTGTAGGACATATTGAAGGGATGGGAATTTGTTTGAGCGAATAAAAAAAAATTAGTTCAAAATTTCACCGCCAGAGGGCGTTTTTGATGAATTACACATTTACGACTGGTTCTTTACTTAAGATTTCACCATCTTTTTATCCATAGGTCGCCCTAACACAATAACTCATACTTATGAAATTTTACAATCTTTAAAGTGATTGCAAAGTCGATCGGAAACTTGTTCGATAACGAATTTTCGGACAAAAGATTTGAAGGAACGAAGAAGAAACAAATATGCAAATTAATTTTTGTCGACGTAGAGCAGAGGCCTTTATAAAACCTAGAAACTTTCATGGAGATTTTGTTTTCAGCGTGCTTGCTATTGCTAATCAGAATGTCATCGTTCCGATTACCAGATCAAGCTTTGTTAGTAAAATTGTTTTACCAAAACTATAATTCAGCACTAGTTGCTCTACGAAAATTTCGGAGTTTGCAGGGGATACGAAAATTTCCATTGACTGTTAAAGGTCTTCAATTAATGGTGGCCAAATTTGAAGAAACTGGTTCTTTTAACATTCGATCTGGAAGAGGAAGGGGACCTGTTTCCGCAGAAGCTGTAGAGAAGGTTGCGCTTCAGCTGGAAGAGGACAAAGCTTCCAACGAACAGGCTAGTACCAGTGTCCGTCATGTGGCAGAAGCATTGGATCTGCCCCGTTCAACTGTCCAGAAGGTCACGCGGAATATCCTCCGGTATTATCCGTACAAGCTTCAATTTGTACAGAGGTTGCCTACACGTGATTTCAAGACTCGACAGCGGTTCTCACTTCAGTTTCTTGCTCGCTTTGAGGTTGATGCAGAATGGCCTTGGAATATCCTCTGGACAGACGAAGCACACTTTTATTTGGACGGTTCGGTGAATACTCACAACTGCCGAATTTGGGAACAGGAAAATCAGCGTTTAATCTTAGATGTTCTGATGCATTCACCGAAAGTAACCGTGTGTTGTGGATTTTCTGCATTTTTTATTCTCGGCCCATATTTCTTCGAGGAATTAAGCCCTAGAGGTCCAGTAACATGCTCGGTCACCGGAGAGCGATATGCATCCTTATTACTGAATAAAATTTTCCGATCTGCAATCACGTCAATGCCTTTCACGCACAATTTTTATGCAAGATGGAACTCCTCCACACATTAGCCTTCGTATTAAGAACGTTCTCAAAAATCCCTTTTCAGAAGAACGTGTCATCAGCCGCCACTTCCTAATGTGTGGCCTCCCCGATCCCTAGACCTCAACCCATGCGACTTTTGGCTTTGGTGGCATGTGAAACATTTACTCAGTCTTGATAAACCAAGAACTATACCTGATCTGAAAGATAGCATTTCACGACATGTTCTCAGCATTTCCCCGGACTCTGCGATCAACTGTAGAACATGCTATCTTACGATTTCAAATGGTAGCTGAAAATGATGGCCGTCATGTTGAACATGTCTTGTTGTAATAAATTTTTTTAACTATAGTAAATGTTGGCTAAATGTGTAATTCATCAAAAAACGCCTTTCTGGTGGTGAAATTTTGAACAAATTTTTCTATTCGCTCAAACAAATTCCCATCCCTTCAATATGTCTTACACAAAATTTCATAAATTTCTGAACAATAGTTTCGACTGTAGATAACTTTAAAGTAGGGAAGTTAATTATGGACACCCTGTATATATATATATATATATATATATAAAATATTATATAATATAGTTTTTCTTGAGTTATCACTTGCCATGCTATCTATCAGAATTCTTATTATACGGATTATTGTAAATAGAAATTTTATTTCATGTCTTTCTTGTAGATTTCATACGCATGTTAATGAATGCCGTATTAAAAAAAAAAATCCAAACTTGCAATTTCTATCCTTCCTGGCCAGTTTGTTTAATTTCCTTTGGCTCTATTTACTCCTCTAATTTTCCCCAAGCTGCTTTTTTACCCTTTTATTTCCTTTACGCGGTAGATATTAAGCTTAAAAGGCTGTGGATATCGGAATAGTGTGGTTTTGTGGTTAATATCTATATTTGCGCACGAGATTTTCTTTGAGTAAATCTTGTATTGTTCTTAGGTCTTATAGCTACTGACTGTGTTCTTCTTGTTAAAAAATTGAATTGTTATACAGGGTGATAAAGGTGTATTCGCGCTTCATGATTCTAAAGCAAGAAAACCTTGTATCTTGAGAATACAAATAAATATTAGAAGGCAGTCATTTTTTACACATTTTGAGGAAAAATGAATGTCGGAAGCAAATTTTGGATTCGATTGCAAACTTGAGACACTGATTTAGCGATAACTATGCACTCCTTCTCCTCTATTAGATAAAATTATAGTTTAAATAGTAAATTCGTTTGCAAAATAGAACTCAACCACCCCAAAATTCTCTTAAATTGGTTTGCATATCATACCGTAAGGAATCTCTCTTTATAAATCAAATTTTTTCTTCATGTGATCCCGCAGAGCATAGGGTGATACCGGTCGCCCTGACGGTTTGGGTGTTTGGTAGTCCTGTCGTTTTTTCCGAGGGGTATAGGGTACAGTCATTCAGAAAGAATTTCGAATGAAGACGGATCCATGGCTTCCGAGAACATGTGTGCCGTTTGGAAATATAAGTAAGTTGCGTCCTTTCCAACTCTCGCATTAAGGTGATGCGTATTCAGATTTCCGAGGTGTTTTCAAGCATATTGCGCACATACGATGCTCTTTCTCCAGGAAAAACGATAACAACCTTGTGACTAGCTTCTTGCAGACACATATCCCTTAACGTTAGTTGGTTTGCCTTATAGCCCCCCTCTCTCCCAATGAATACAAATTATTGGTTAGCAAGCATTACTGAATAATGGTCTCTGTGACTAGCTTCCTGGAGACACATATCCCTTAACGTTAGTTGGTTTGCCTTATTGCTCCCCCCCTCCCCCAATGAATACAAATTATTGGTTAGCAAGCATTAGTGAATACTAGGTTTTAGTGCCTCTAGTATAATATTAAAATCTGATGTCTGCGAACTTTGTATTAAAGGAGTCCTTGTAAGACATTTGTGTTTTTATTATATAATTTATTTATTTATATAGCCTATTCGGTTTTTGCACTGTATGAATTATAAAAGGCAAGCTCAGGGAAATTATGGAAAGAAGTGGCGTACGTGAGTTATTGCTCTTTCTTGTCCGCCTAAGGAGGAAAGATCTTCAAAAGGTTTTTTTCTTAGCGAGCCCGTTGCATTGTTTATTTTAACTGAAAATAACTGATCTCCTTCTGCCCTGTTTTATTCATTACTTTACAGAATATCTTTTTACGAGCAGATTACAAACAAGTTAATCATCAACGACTGAGCGAGAAATAACGTCCAATGTTTACAACGAGGCAATCATAGTGAGTGAAACATGCTTTTTGAAATTTTGAGAAAGAAATTAAAAAAATTACAGAAAATAGTAAGTTTAACATTTATTTAAAAAGTTTTTCGTTTTCTGTTCGTAATTAATGGATTAAAAATGATTTTGCCTCCTGAAAAAAAAAAAATGCGGAGAAATAAGGAAATGATAAAATAATAGTAATAAAAAATATAAATGTTCATTGTCTAAATGAAATGGTAAAACCGTATCTATTCGCTTACGGCAACGCAACAAGACAGTGATCATATTTTGTCTCTCTGAAAGGTAAAATTAAATTAAAAACTAAACTGCGTTTCTTGAAAGTAATATTTTTACATGGGATCCAGATAATATCCTACATCAATATATACCACTTTAATTTGATTTCTAGTAATTCAACGTTTGTTTGATGGTAAACATGCATTACTTTCTCTTCACTAGACTATTTTATGGCACTTTTAGGAAGTGAGATATGGTTGGAGAGGAAGACGGGCAACGCATAAAGTAATAGCTCACAGGAGCAGGAAAATGAATGTTCCCAATGTAGTCTATTCCCCCCCCCCCCCACTTGAAGTTGTGATGAATAAAAACCCATTATTACTTAAGCTGTTAGTCACATGGTGCGTACTGTTAAAACTTTTTCTTGAAGCAGAAAGTTCAAATTCTTGAAAAACAATTGGTTCTTAACTAATGACCCGTGTTCTATATATTGAGGTTTGAGATCAAATCTCATATTCCTTTTCTGCGATCTTTGGTGCAGAGAGTAATTTTGTTTGTTTGTTGTTCATAAGGCCATGCTCGTGAAGAAAATGGGTTGCATGCTATTTATTATTAGGAAAGGTTGATATCGTAATTAGATAGTGAGAGAGATAAATTTAGATTGCAAAATTACTGTTTAAGAACATGGTAGAAAAAGTTACCTGTGTGCTATAGGACCATTTTCGTAATCTACTATGATTTTTACGATTTTTTAAGGGTCCTTATTGCTTTACAGCAGCTTGAAGAATTGTTATAAGAATTTTAAAACACCTACAATCCCATTGCAAAAGCAATAAGTAATGTATGTATGATTTAAAAATGTATAAATTTTTAGTTAGAATGAAAGAGGAATGATGGAAAAGAGTTTTAATCTTTTCAATGATACTATATTTTAACTGCATATACAATATTAGAAAGGCTAAATTGCCTATACATTTAAACACATATACCAGCGGTATTCTGATGACTACGCACAACCAGTTTTAAAATTTTGATGAAATTTTTTTTTGTCTGTCTGTAATACCTGAAAGCATTTTTAATTTAATTTTAAGAGGTTTTATCATATTAAAAATTTTGTTATCGTTTTGTCCTCATTTTATGCGAAAACTGTTTTAAAGAATGCATTTGAATAATATAAAATGCGTTATATTTGAAAAGGTTTTATTCTTCTTTTCGTTGACGAAAAACAAAAAAACCAAGCAAGCCCTATCCGTATGTTTGATGACCTCGTGAAACTTCGAAATTAAAATTGACTTTTTCGTGTGGTTTTGCCATGAATTACTTAATATCATAGCTGATTTTTTATGCTCTTTCATTTTAATCTTTATTACATTAGTTACGGATAAGTAGGCAGAACTGTTGGATAAATCAATTCCTTATATATATGATGTATTGTATAAATTATTTTTCTCTCTTTTATATTATTGCTGAATTTTAAGTATAAAATGTTAAATATAAAAGTCAGGACAGGACAAAAATTAAATTCACAGTTTAATTTTTAAATTTAAAAAAGTTACTCTACTGAAATGTCATAGAAAATTTCAATAAACACTTTTAAAGAATAGCTAATTTTTATAATGATTTTATTGATATGATATATCATTAATCTATTTTAAAATCAAATAGTTAATATTTAAATAATCTTAATTGTTACTTTGATGTGAGTCCTTTTCCCCCACCTGATCTAAGAACTGTGTTGATTAATCTGCCACTCCCTCTGCTTCCCGTGCAAATAATTTTCGTGTTAGCAAAAGCTAGCTGTCCTTTCAGTTCGAGCTGGTACATTTTCGAGTAACGTTTTGCACGATTTGCTACTGACGCCTTTCGTAGTCGCTGTATACTCCATGTGTCATGAGGTTACTCTCAGCTTTCTCATGTTCTTAGCTCGTCTACATATATCGATAAAGCTTAACCATTGTTGCGTGTAGGCTTCTATTGTTAAAAGTCAATTCTATCTGCGACCTCTGTAGATGGTAACCGTGACTTCGTGTATGTTCCTGCTATCCAATCATTCCGTATGACACGTGTAATCTCTTGTTGTTTCTCAATTTTTATATATTTGGGTCTTCATTTGGAGGTTAGTTCCATGTGCACATTTACTTTATTTCGTGTTTGAGGTTTTGAACCGTTATAAAAATAGAAATAATAAGATTATATATATATATATATATATATATATATATATATATATATATATATATATATATATATATATATATATATTGACAGTATCGTAGCGTATATTTTTTTAAAAAATTATTATGTCGAGCACATTTATTTGGTGTGTCCGGATAAAATTCTAACTTGCTTTTGATCTAGTTTATTTATGGTAAGGGATTGGGCATGGAGAATTGAAGATGATTTTCGCATATTACCTTTAATTAACATGTACGAGAAAGCATTCATGTTTTAAGTGTTGTGCAGATAGAAAAGAAATTAATAATCGGTTTAAAAATAGCGGATTCGAGCTCTATGGAACTTTATTGATGACGAACAACTGAGTTCTAGGTAAAATTTATTTCTACGCGTTGCTCTGTTTAAGGGGACCGACTTGTCATAAAATATTGAAGATGGTCTTTGTTGTTTAATTCAGCATAATCGGGAACATCATCGTCTCTATCAAACTGTGTAATTTTACTATTTAATCCTTCTCATTTCTTTTTGATTAATTTTTTGATGAAGTATAAATTATGTATTTTATGTATAAGGTTCTTAGATTTTACATTAGGTAAATTAAAAAGGTATCAAAATTTATTAGTTGACAGAGATCCTCAAAAGAATATGAATACGAGATATTTGACTTTTTACGAAACTTATAATCCCATAATAACGTTTTTATTAGTCTGTATTAAATATACGCAGGATTTCCTCCTCCAGAAAATTACAAGAAAGTCTTTGATTTCTTGTAATTTTCTGAGCCTTATATCTAGGGTGTATATTCAGGTACTAGCCATTTCAATGAAATTAATTTTGGTACTGTCAAGTGTGGTTAAGCTAGATTAATGCAACTGTTTAATATAGTTTTCTTAACGCATAATCTCTTGATTAGGATTTTGCCACGATCGGCATTCTTAAACAAGTACCTACTGTCGGATAGGAAACGAAATGTAAATCAAGGTCAGGGTGTAATGCATTCCGGAATACCTGGTTACCTGGCAACCTTTAATTCCGTGTTGTGAGTGCCTTAACACGTTTTTAACAATTGATTTCATAGCGAAAATCTCATTCGGTATTACAGGATATAAGTTTGAGTTGTACTACGAAGAATTTGTGATTTAAGGCAATAATTCTGACGATGTCGTCGTCTTGGCGATTGTCTCAAGTATTGAAAACTGTGCCATTTTGTCTTTTCTTTTCTATCTTCCTTTCTTCCTTTTTTTTTTTTTTAAATGCATACCCTTTGTTTTGTATACCATATTTTGCAACGGTGCTTCAATGATTCAGTAATCAGATCTTAACATATTTATTTCAGTTGATTTACATGTCTATTTACACATCTACAAGGTTTAATAAATTGAGGGTGTTAATTATAAGTCCTTTCACAACCTACATTTCCATTCGCCTGCCACACACTACCGGAAACACGAAAAACATTTCGTGCGGTGCTCACACAGCACCCTCTCGCGGGAGAAATCCGCAACACCATGGTTTGCATCATTTGCCCAAGACATGGACGTGGATTTAAAAGTATTTTCTATCGAAATTTCAAAATGAATTCATACTTGAAATTCCGAAAAGAGCCTCCATCTATAGACCATTGCACATTTGTAAATTCATTTAAAGGGACGTTACATCTAAATTTATAACTTTCAACTTGCGCATTGCTATCATTTTCTGACACATAGTAACTCGTAGTTACTTTGACACATAGTTACTTTGTGACACATAGTAATTCTTTCGTATTTTGGATCTTGCGTCGCGCCCGTGATACCGGGAAGGCAAAGAACGGCGTCAACAGCTTGTTTGACATACAGAGACACCTAGTGGCCAGTGTCCGAAGCTTCTGCGCGCCATTCGTCTTCGCTGGCCAGTGTATTGTTCAAACCTGTTGTCAAGTTATTGACTCAAACTTTGGAAACTTTGTGTGCTGAAGGCTAATACCTTATACAACCAACTACCACATGTAATTATTTTTTATTGTCAATATGTTGGTTAGATTGTGGACAATATAACTTTTGTGTAGTGATATTTCCGAGAGATATGAGAACATAACCTAAATATCGAAAGGTGACGGAGTTACTTTGTGACACATTGACACTGTCACAAAAAAACCCACAAAATCGACCCACCTCTTCTAGCTGCTCGATGTTGCATTTTCTCGTCCTCTAAAATACCACTGAAGAGAATGAAGTATTGACTATCTGGAAAAAAAACTACCCGAAGGAGCAGAATGTGCCGAAAGATGAATTTCCACATCTTCTAAAAGAACTGATGGCTGCCCCGGGCACCCGAGGTCTCTTTGATGTCAAACATATAGATAAATCTATCCAATATTTGTAATAGGTATATATAATTGTGTATCAAGCTTTTGATAAGCGTTTTACTGTCTAACTTTGTGTCAAGTAATTTTTCCTCTTGGATTTCAGGGCGAAAACACAGATGTCTCAAAGTAGCCTCACTCGTCGGGGCAACTTTGGGACACATTTTAACTTTAATTTCTCAATGGTAATTAAAGATCTGGGTTAGCGCAATACATTAATACGTAAGGAAAGGATGTACGTTTTGGGCTGCTTTTAAAACTGATCAGCTGGCACTGGTAAAAACTTTAAATCCATCACAAAGTTACCCCACCCCATCTTACGGTATTTTCATTTTCGGTTTTCACAAATTTTCAACCGTTCCATCCAAGTGAAGAAAGGTCAAATACTATTAAATCGTACTATATCCTTTTAAAAATATATCATTAATTTTTGTATTTTATAATTCTTTCGGAAAACGCGCTGTCGCATATTGCATCTGTTATGAATCATACAATTTTAAGAAAGTTTTAAATGGATATTTAGATTAATTATAGCATAATATATTTATTTCAAAGCAAATAACAATGCTATTTCTCTTTGGTGGTTAAAAATTCCAAATTTATGGTAAACCCCAAAATGAGGTTTCTAATTTGAGATATTTGAATAATACATAAAATGAAAAAAATAACCAGAAACGTGATAACTGAGTAATGCAACAACCAGTTTTGTGGGATTACAATTTAAATTTTACAAAAGCCATATATCTGTGGACTTTTAACTGTATTGCAGTTGAGATGCAACGCACTTTTGACCAAAATAGTAGTAGAAGTGCAAGTTGAAAAATGGTGGTGTAAAAGGTGATCTGTAGTAAGACTAGAATAATACTAATTTTTATCCTAAAATAATACTACAGATAAAAGTTAAGTTATCTGTATGGTTCCCGGATTTAACCATATATGTAGAATGATTTAATGATGCAATAACAAAGTTCTACATCACTACATTTAATAAAATTATTACTATTTACGAACTATATACAAATAAATGAATTTCTAAGGAAATAAATGATCGCAGCAATAACAGTAAAAAAGATAAAATGTTACGTGTTGAAAAGAACAAACGATCAGTAGTGTTTTTTTTTTTAAATCCGCTGTTGCCACTTAGAAATCAGAAATGAGACACCACATCTGTAGTATTAGTTTAGGATAAAAAATTTATTATTTAATAATATTAAGTTTATATATATATATATATATATATATATATATATATATATATATATATATATATATATATATATATATATATATATATATATAGTTAAGTTAATATTAAGTTATTTGAAAATTCTAGGAGTGAGTCTAATCCAATCCATGGAGGGGAAAAAAAACTTTATTGAATAAAATCTCGTGCATTAAGTCTCGTGCATGTCGTCCATCTCCCAATTTTCCCAAAAAACTGAAAATACGCCAGATTCAACAACTGCAGGTAGGAGTTTCCAAATTCATAATTTAATCATCTACTATTGATATGTAGTAATATTCTCACATAAACCGTATCTTGTTAAGCGTTACCTGCATGTACTTAACACTAGATTCTTAATTTATGTTTTTTCTTTCTGTTTTGTATGATTAGTTTATTTTGTTCCTTTTTTAAATTTTATTACGATTTTGTTGGAGATGAGTAATTTTGCTTAAATATATGGATTTATTTTTATCCATAAGAAAAACAAATGAAAGAACGTGATGTCCAATAGTATTAGACATGTTTTGAGATTATAAATTCCGCCAAGCGCATACACATATAGAGAAAGTTTGATAATTGTTAAGGGGAATAATATAGTTCCTTTTTGTGTGGTTCAGTATGCTTCCAATTAAAATTTTCTGTTTTGAAAATTGGTGCAATAGTTTCATCGATATCCAGTTTTACTTTTCACTTGGGTTATTTTTCCTATCAATATTTCTTAGTAACTTACTTTTATCCTCGCATAAAAGGGAAATGTTACATAAATTTCCATATTATTTTGCATTATCTGCATTTTTTTTTACCATTCTCCTGATAAAAGTAAGCGACATTCTCTTAGTTTTTCTGTCATTCATCTTTATTTCTTTTCCATCAATTAGATCTTAGGACTTCATGTACGCGGCCTTATTCACTTAGGATAATTGACCGTGTTGATGTGTTCTTAAACATTTACATCTTCATAGCGATATTCTTTCGTTGTGTATGTTATTAAAGTAGATTTTCAGAGAGTATGTGGAAAATGTATGGTGTTTTATGTCGTCTCCTTTTGTGCTTAAAATATAACGTAATTCATTTTATTAATAAAGCTTTAAATAGGGACGTCTGTGTAGAGTATTAACGTTAATTCATTTTCTAGGCGTAAAAGTTATTAAATTTTAACTCGAGTAAAAAAATTATTAGATAACTTAATGGTAAGAAAAATATTAAAATTCCAAATTTTTAGAGCAATTTATTTAAAATGCAAACTAGAGAAATAGTTGTCATCTAGTAATAACGATTTGTCGTTCATGTCTCTATGCCTGCTTTCTTTCTTTCAAATCTACATTCAGGATGTGGACTTTTAAGTATCTGATGCCAGTTGCTTCTTATAACTCGTGTTGTCTAATAAAACGTCTTACGATTGAAAGAAGTCGATGCCATTAATTCACATGGGACGATATATATATATATATATATATATATATATATATATATATATATATATATATATATATATATATATATATATATATATATATATATATATATATATATATATATATATATATATATATATATACACACAGTGATTTCCGCTTATAAGAATCACGTTTGTTATTACTGTTTTTGATTCTTATAAACGGTTGATTCTTATAGCCGAAATTTAGGTTTTTGGACAGGCACACACACCTATATATACATATATGAGATAATTTACCATAAAATACTCTTTAATTTACGTTAATTAGATTTATTAAAATTATTCTTTATACTTTTAAAAATACAACTTAATTTCTAGACTTAATTTCTAGAAATAAGTAGATACACATGATTATAATAAGAGAAGAAAAAAATCCAATATTTGTTACAAAATACCTGCTTAACAGTTTAACATTTCAACTACAGGAAGGGTGCAAGAAAATGTTTTCTATGGTAGTTTGACGTAATGAAGTTTTCAGGAGGCTGTTTATACCTCTTTCAATACCAATAGTCTCAGACGAAGATTCACCTTCTAGCTTACATTTCACGGTTTGATAACGTACTGAATCTACTAATGTCACGTTTGCCAAAATGATAGTGGACACTTCGCCGAAGATTTATGTGTTTTAGGGTCCAGGAAGCAGCAACAAAGATGTGGGAGGCGGGAAAAAAAAAGTATGTCTTTGTTTGTCAGTGAAGAAAAGTGAAATCGAATCCGGACGGGTAGGATGCCCTGAGTCAATCTAATAGGACAGTGCTTAGCTAAAGCGTTTAAGGGGAAACTATTATGTTATCTCTAACAAAGAAAGGGGTGAATTTAGGGGAGAAAGGGGTGACTATATTTCATCCCATCTTATCAATCTTTTTTTAGAAAAAAAAGAAAGAAAGAACTTCGTGCCTTTTGAGGTATTAAGTGGCTTTTTTGGAAAAATGAAAGGAAAGCGAAGAGTGTAAACTGATTCTCAAAACCGGTGGACTGATTCTTTAAAGCGAAAATTTTAACATGGAAATAATACATTTGTTTTTGTTTTCGCGATATTGATTCTTATAAACGGTTGATTCTTATAACCACTGATCACTATAAGCGGTGGTTACTGTATATATATATATACTAGCCGGGCATCGCTCGGCTATGCTCGGGCCCCACAAAAGAAAAAAAGTCCCTTTTCAGGGCCATGCAAATGTATTAAATTGCCGTCAATAAATTCCCATCAATTTTCATTCCCGTCGCTGCCGACAGATGGCTGCTCCATACTGGAGATGGTGATTTGATTCTTTCGTCTCAGCGGTGGAGTGCTTTTAGAATTAAAATATCTGTAAAACTATTAAAGTAACAGAATAACTGTAAGCAGAAAAAATAATCAGTTTTTAAAGCTCTTTCCAAATATTAACATTTATGTACTTTCATGAAAAAAAAATCACCGATTTTGACATTATCAAATATGGCGGCTGAGAGACTCTTACATTTTCTGGACTCACCCTTCAAAAATTGTTGGTTTTTTATTAATTAAAAATTAACAGTAATAAAATGTAAGTTTCACAGATTCGCTTGGGGGCCGCTCACACACACAAGCAAACATTCTCTTTTATTAATTATATATATATATATATATTGCAAGAAAACGCGTCTTCCTAAATTACTTTTAAAGCATATTCTCTTTTTATTAAACTTCGCACCAATTCCCGTGTGTTAAATTCATCCCCATTGTGATGATTATCACATCAAAGTCGGCAGGATTATGTTCCTGTCCGGGGTACCCTACGATTTTCGAGCGATTAATTCTAATTATGATTTACGAATCCTCAAATGAAAATATTACGTACAAGAAATTTATGCAACATATTCACCTCAACGGATGATCCTTCTAACAAAATGTGTGCTCAATTCCGTATTTACATGTCTCTCTTATCTTCAATGTGTTGAATTTTACAGCATAAAATTATTCCGCTTTCTTCAGCAACACCTCAGTGTGTTTTTGAATTACTTCCAGTGGTGAAAATTCTGCTTCGTCTACTAAAATATGTTGTGCTTCAATCCTGGAAAATTTGTGTTTGAAAATTCGTGCCTTTTCGTTTCTTTAAAAGGAATCTGCGCCAAGTTATGTATTACTTCTAGTAATCGTGAAAATTAAGCCGTGTCTCTTTAAAATGTGTTGTTCGTATTTATGACAAATGCTCTACATTGGCCTGTGTTGTGTTGCAATGAGAAGAAATACGCCAGCAACTTGTTCCGTTCATTCCCCAAGAGCGTTTTGCCTTGTTGAAAAATGTGTAATAATCTGTTAAGAGACTAAATTAAAATTATTTTATGCCGACGAGAAGAAATAATAATTAATAAATAAACGAAAAGTTAAGAAAAATGATCGATAAAGTTACTTTTTTCATATGTGTTTTTCATGATTAATTGATGAAACCAAATTTAGTTAAAGTATAAAGGAAATTTATTATGAAAATGCATAAAAATTTTTATGTAAAATTGCATTTAATGTTTAAATACCGGGTGCGTCATAAATTCGTGCAAACTTCAAAAATTCATAATAAAAGAAATAATGCTCGGAAGATTTTTCTGTTTGCGCCAATATGATCAGAGGGATTTTGGATTTTTTTCCATGTAAAAAAAAAAAAAGTTTCCAAAAGTAACCGAAAGAAGGCGCTCACACGTCATACTGAGACGTTTTATGCAAATCAGGCAAACACAAACAGAAAATCAAACATATCACAATAACATGAGACTGTGCATTTATTTTAAAGTAATAGATGTTCAACAATACCACCAGCACAAGGTAATAGGCAATTACTACGCCCATTACAGCGGAGTGTAGCATGTCGCCATCGATGGCAGCGACTGTCTGTCGAATGGCATTTTTCAGTTCCACCAAAGTGGTTGGGGAACCCCGGTACACACGAGACTTTAAGTATCCCCACAGCCAAAAATCCGCCAGGTTCAAGTCTGGTGATCGTGAGGGCCACTGAACCTTACAACCTCGACTTCACTCGGTCTCCAGTGAAAGATTCCAACAGGAACGTCTTGACATCACGTAAAATGTGAGGCGGCGCACCATCTTGCATGAATGTGACAACAGGTAACGCATGTCTTTCCTGCAATGCAGGCTTAACGTGGTCACGCAAAAGCGTAAGATAGCGTGCTGCAGTGACTGTACAGGTTTTCCACCCGAATACAGGACAAGGCTCTTCAAAAAAGAAAGGGCCCAGAATAAAACACGTGGTGAAACCGCACCAAACAGTCACACGAGGAGAATGTAGTGGCCGGTTCAGATACTCACGAGGGTTTGAAGTAGTGATGCGACATCGATAACAAAACATCGATGTTTTGAAACATCGATATTCAATATTAAAACATCGATGCTAATAAAAAATCGTCCAAAACCCATCGATGTTTTTAAACATCGATGTTTTAGAACATCCATTTTTTAAAACTGGTTTAGTAATCTCTAACATTAATGTTACTTCCGTTAGTCGTGGGGGGACGGGGTGATTTAATTTAACTCTCTGATTGGGCAGGCACAAATGACAAAAACATGGTTGCTTTGGGCTACATTGATGATTCAAAATTCTCGTTGTAAATACCGCCATGTTTTGTCTTCAAATGTCCAGATAAATTCGTGGTATTGCCAGAAGTTTTGAGGGACTTAAGGCAAATATTGCATTTCGCCAATTTGTCAGTGGTTTTCTAAAAATATTCCCAAACGGTACTTTTGGGAGGCATCTTACTAATAATATTAACGTCAACTTATATAAAACCAGAACAAAACAAAAACTTAAATGGATGCACTCGTGTATATACTATTTGTAAAATAAAACCCCATGGAAGGTTCTAGAGTGTCAGGAACATTCCAAGCGCTCTGATTGATTCATTGGTTGTTAATTGCCGTTTGTCTTTTTACTAAGGAATCATTCCCCCTTTTGTATTCGTCCTTTTCAAAATTCAGACTTGCATTTACTGAGTGTGAGAATTATGCTACGTGGTAATTTTTTTTTTATTACGGTACTTTTTCATTAAAAAAAAACATCGAAACAACGTAAAACATCGAGCACAAAACATCGATGTTAAAAAAACATCGGCTACAATAAATCGATGTTTAAAACATCGACATCGATGTCGCATCCCTAGTTTGAAGTCGCCCAGATACGACTGTTTTGCGTATTAACGTCACCATGCAGTGAAAAGTGGGCTTCATCCGTCCACATGACATTCAGCAACCATTGTGGGTTACTTTCCATTTGTACCAGAGCCCATGTAGCAAAGATTTGTCTTGCATCTGTATCTGCCGGTAATAACTGGTGAAGTGCATGGATTTTGTACGGATACAGATTCAACATTCCGTGCAGAATACGTCGAATCGACAGTTCCGGAATCCCCGTTCTTCTCCCAGCTTCACGAGCACTGCTACTTCCCGCTGATGTCTCGGCTGCCAAATTTTCCATGGAACTTTGTACAACATGGACGCGATCCGCGCTCAAGGATGGTCTGCCAATTCGTGGACGATCCTCCAAACTCCCCGCTTCCTCAAAACGTCGTACTAAATTCAGTATCCCATTCAATGAAATAGGCCTTTTTCGCGCCTTCAGTCCTTTCTCCGTGTGAAACTTTCGCAATGCAACAGTTGGGGATTCACCATTCTTGTGGAAAAGTTTAACAACCAACACTCGATCTGGTAAAGAAAGCATGTTGCCGGCTTCGAATGACGGATCCATTTCCAACCAGGTGTTTTATTGATAGCCTGATTTGCATAAAACGTCTCAGTAGGACGTTTGAACGCCCTCTTTCGGTTACTTTTGGAAACTTTTTTTTTTTTTACATGAAAAAAAAATCCAAAATCCCTCTGATCATATTGGCTCAAACAGAAAAATTTTCCGAGCATTATTTCTTTTATTATGAATTTTTGAAGTTTGCACGAATTTATGACGCACCCGGTATTGTGTTCTTAATAATGTTGATACTCTAAAGACAATTTGATCAATTATTAATCTAATTTAATCGTGTTTTGCTTAATATAAATTCGATATCAGTTTTATCCTTTTACAAATCAGTAAAAATTATATACTTCGCTTATAGCTTAAAAAACCTCTATGTGAAAGAGAGGAATTGAAAAAGTAGGTCACCTCTCCGAACTACCGTGCGCGCTATGCTAATCAACATATGGAGGGTCGAAGGTAACATTACTTAACAGAGTAATAAATTGGTTAGTCTTCGCTTTGGATGCACTCGAATCGCGTGGCTAAAATTTTATTTTGATTTTTTGATCATGAGATATTTTGTTTCTCTTTCTAAGATAGGCTTCGGTTTCTGAATTTCGCGTAGGATATGGATGCAAGTAGACATGAATAAAACTTAAATAAAGTAATGAATAGTTAAATGTATCCACAAAAATATTTGCCAGTTTATGCAAATGGTTTGTAATGTATTTTAAGAAATTGTAAGTGTTTAAGAAATTGTTTTATTATATTTAAGTATTAAAGTACAAACATTGCTAACAGTATTCTTCACAAGTTACCTAAACATTGTACTTTTTTACATTGTAAATTGAAAAATTATATGGTTTTGAATCCTCATGAGTATATTATGTAGTTGAAGGTTAATTAAAGGTATGAGAGTATTATGTTTTTCAGGAGATTTTCTGGTACAGTAGAAATTTCAAGGAACAGTTATCTGTTAATTAGGAAGAGTTCTTCTCTAAATTCTACTAAGCGTCCCATATGCCACGGTTGATTAGTAACACCCGTCTGCTATATAGAGGAAGTGCCCATTCCAGAAAATTCTCAAAATAATAAAGAATAAATAAATAGAAACAAAAAAAGTAATGTTTCATATATGATAAAAAGAGATTATGTTTTTAAGATGTAAGAGATTATATAATAGGAGGATTCATACCAAAATGCTAATTGTACGACTAAATAAAAATATCATGTTACTTATTAAAGTTATAGTGTTTACATAAGGAATTAATTATGATAAATATTGAGAATGAATTTAGTACATGTAATTGACTTATTTTAGGGGTGATTAGATTTGTGGATATTATATTGTTTTGGATAGTGAATATTGAAATTAAGTTATTGCAATTAATATGGAATATTGAAATTCAATATGCACATGGAGATTCTTATTCTGTCAACGATGTAATCTGTGTTTGCCTTTGCTGCATAAAGTGTACTTAAAATTTTTGTAAAATTTTATGTCAACGGAAAAGTCTTTCTTTCAGCAAGAACTTTTCTTATTTCAATGGCGGGGGGGGGGGGATGTAACAAGTAAACGCTTCTTCCTAAATTACTTTTAAAGCATATTCTCTGTTTAATAAAGTACAACCCCCTTTTCAAATTGTAACCTAAAAGCAATATAAGTTATAATTTATATTATCCCTGCAGATCATTAAGCAGGCATTTCAAATATCTGAATTCCATAACATCACCGTATCTGGCCGCTTCATTCAATTTGTATATAATAAATCAAATTCTTCTTTTTTGGTAAAACGCAGATCTCTCAATAAATGAATCCTCGGGAAACTACGACATTGGACCACGCGACTCAATCTAACCAACTAAGTAATTCCACCCCTACTGGCAATATTTCGAAACAGTCATTTCATATTAGTTTGAACGGAAGACTCTTCCTCCGTGCGTCCCATCCTATTGCCGGACATTATGTGAGGTCACGGCTCATCTTAATATTGCAATGTAGTCTTTCGCTTCTTCGTGATAGTGCCAGTTTTCCATTTGAATCAAATACGACTCTGGATTTGTTTATTTCTTCTATGGCTCCATGTCTGTTTCTCTCATTACCCAACGAGCGACTGCATATGTATGATCAACACCCTCGTGCCGACTGCATCTCCAATAAGTTCATTCGCATCAATTCCCGCGTGTTAAATTCATTCCCTTGTGATTATTATCACATATATATGTTTATGTTTATTTTTTTGTGGGGAGTGTTGGGGGTGGGTAGTAGATTGTATTTATTCTCTGAAAAACTCACCTCATATGGGGTGATATGTGTTTGATATTGTGATAGTTTCTTAAAAAGCTGTTGAACAAATCAAGACAGATTAATTTGGCTTTTAATATTTCACTTCAGTTTAGCAATTTTTCTTCACTTATAGCTCTTCAAGCTATTTTAATAAAGGAAATAAAATATTCTTTTATTGTAATAAATAAATGTATAAATCGAGCGATATATTTATCGAGTAGTTCAGAAGAGACCATATTAAAAGGAATCTGTGCGATTGACATTATTGGGGAGAATACTTCGGGAGCTTGCAGGCAAATAAACGTATCTTAATCTCATTCTTTGTGTAAGCAGCTGAAAAGGGTAACTTTGTTGAATTGACTTTAAATGAATTTTCTATATTGCCATATTAAGTTTGGTTGTGCGAGGTGGGGGATCACTTTGTTAAAAGACTGATAACCTTTGATTGAATTACAGATAGTTTAAAGTAAGTTGCTTAACATGTGTCAAAAGAATTTCACATTTTCAGTTATATCAGATATAACTACTATCTGTATAAATTTAGAGAATTGCGAAAATTGCTAGTGAAAGAAAGAAGATAACCTGGAAGAAGTTTGCATCTGTTTTGACATTGAGCTTTCTGAAAATCATTTCTTATGTATAAACTAGATACTATGGCGTGCAAAACATACTTGATTATCTGTTACTTTTCATTTGCCGAGCGTAAATCTGTTTGTCAACTTGTGACTTTTATCGAACTTGTGGATAACTTTCATATTTCTTTATAAGTTCATAAATCTGTTATATTTTAATGATACAAAGTTAAAAAACTGAAGTCTGATATTTACTTTTTCGTTTGTTCTTTTGAAAAACTCCGTATTTACTTATTGCTGTCACGTACCTTAATATTTCCGTGTTATAATAATAAGTCATTAGATACTTAGGATATCGGTTACAGTTTTAAAGCGTTCTTCAAATCGGAAACGCTGTTTTTTAGCTAATTAGTTCCTCTAAACTTTTTTAATTAATGAACAGCTTTCATTTTGCTGTATCACTGTTACGTCATACATTCTTTTACATTCAACTACGTTATAATTCATACCGAAGTTTTTTTTTCCAGCCGGAATTTGAAAAGATGGAATTGAAAATTTTCTCACGCGTATTTGCGGTCGAGTGAACATGGAAATGACTTTCTTACGATCTTACGGCTTGTTTGAATAACGTAGAACATGTGCGATTGTTTGATCTCTCTCTGTTAATTGTTTTATCCGTCTTCTATGTTCGTGTCATTTTTTTCTTTCTTTTGTTAGGCTATTTGCATTAACAAATGGGTTATCAGTGTAGATATCATAACAATTTTTTTAGCATCTTAGATTTTTAATACAATATTTTTTTTCCGATTCTTCTAAATTTTGCATTTACTCATTGTAGTGATCATACTTCCAAGTAGAAAAAAATGGCTAAAAGTTATATATATTGTTACATATCTATAAAAATATCCCGAAAACCAGTTTAGACGTTTGATTCTTTTAATAAACGGCACATTTTAAAAGCAAATTTCGGTTACAGGTAGGGTTGCAACTGTCCCGGATTGGCCGGGATTGTCCCAGAATTGGAATCGCTGTCCCTGATCCCGGATGAATGCCAAATTGTCCCGGAATGTAGCGGAAACTATTCCAATTTTTTTTAATTGAAATTGACATCTTGTAAATCCGTTGAACGTTGTTACGTCGTAGTAATCTGCCAGGTAGCGTGAACGCCACAGACTAAAATTAAAGTTTCCGCGATATTTATTTACAAGATCAATTTATATACAGATCAGGAAGTACACGGTGATAGCACAGATGGTGATTGCAATGACAAATTATGGGCAGAGTATTTCAAAAAGCATGAAAAATCGGTCGAGCGGATGAAAATTGTCTTTCATTTTGTCCATCGCTGCGAGTAATGCTTACCCAGAGAGAGTATTTAGTCACATAAACAGTGTGTGGACGAAGGCCAGGAACAACATGAATATCGACTTAGTGAAGGCGGAATTGCAAATACGACTTAATATTGAATCGTGTGCAGAATTTGCGAACTTTTTAAATACGAACTCACTTGCGAAAGAATTGGTGATTGCAGCAAAATGTGAGAGAAAATATTATTGGGAAAATCCGTAAAAATATAACGTTAAATTTGTTATTATAAGATTTAAAATTTTTATTATTATTATGTAATATATATATATATATATATATATATATATAAGAAAAAACGGAAAACGAACATATACAGAAAAAGTTGGCAACCCTAGTTACAGGTCATCGAACTTAAATTGAACCTATCTGAACCTATTCGGATAATAATTTTGCATTATAAAATCTCTAGTAATCGTTTAATATTTTAACGAAATTAAAGCTAAGTCATTTGTTAACTTCAGTTATTCGTATACTCAAACTGTACTTAATATTTTATCACTAATATTCATGAATTTTGGCATTTAAAATGTTGCAAACAGAACTGTTGTAAAAGAGAACTTAGAAATCTAAGCGTCATCAGCACCAGCTTCTTACCATGAATGTATTGATATTAAACTTCGTGTTTGTTATGAGAAACATTAATGAGTAGGATTGCTACGTTACACAACTGTTATAGTGTAACGAGTAAATGAAACGTTGATTGAATCGTACTTAAAATATACGTGAAACTTTCCAAGGACTAAACCTTGGAAACGTGAACTTCATTTAAATAAGAAAATAGTAATCCAGAAGATTGTAATTCATGTAGTGAGCCAGACGTGTTTCATTTTCATTTTTATATCTATTAGCTATGTCAATATCATACATTTGAAACAACCATACATTTTTAAAAGTTCTGTAGCTTCATGACTGTCTGCATATAAAACAAGTATCTCAAATTATTTTATTTCAAGATAACTCAATTAAATAGCCACAGTTATCCAATTTTTATAGCATGGTAATCTTATGCGACGATTTGAAACGTTTTCTTTATGAGCTTATAATATTCAGCAAATATGGGATAAAAATATTCAGCATTATGGGATAAAAATATTCAGCCTTGGTTGTTTTTAAGAGGAGAAGAGCGTTATAAATTATACATCATTTGTTGAGAGTCGCTATTGTAGATGTGCTAAGTGTCATGCCATTTTGTTATGAGTTATTTCTACGACTATAACTTAAGTTGTCTATGTACTTTCTTTCTCTCTCTCTCTCTCTCTCTCTGCATGTTTACATACATATACGATCAAGTTTAATACATTAAACCTGTTAAAAAAGAAAATCAGTACTATGTATAAGATATCTGGTTCTATAAATAAATTTTTTACCTTGAAAAAATAGATACAGAGCTTTCTTATTTACCTTTAATTAAATGTAAATCTTATTTGGCACATTCAAGAGCACATTAGTAGACAGAGCACATTAATAGACTCTATACACTTTCCGTGTATAGAGTTCGAAAATTTTCCGAAAGTACAAGCGGCACAAGAACTATTGGTTTGAAATGGACGTAAAACATGCTTCCGCTGTTTACGCTACTGTTAGAAAAGAAAGAGAGGTGATGTGTTTGAATTATAACTAACTAACACACATACAAACGTATATATATATATATATATATATATATATATATATATATATATATATATATATATATATATATATATACAGTGGCTCGCAAAAGTGTTCGTACACTTACGATTTTCAATGAAATACGGCTCTATCCATTAATTAAAATGAATATTTCAGAATGGGTATTTATCTATAATCTATTCTTAACAAAACTACATGAAATATTTTAAAAACATAGTAAAACTTTACTTTTAAGAAACCAATAATCAAAAAGTAACAAAAACTTTATCTCACAAAAGTCATCGTACACTCTCTACATGGTAGTAAATATTCTAATTTTTCGTGAAATTAATATTTAGTAGGATATCCTTTAGCATCCATAACAGCTTTTAAACGTCTGGGAATAGATTGCACTAGTTCTTTTGTAATTTCTGCATCAATGTTCATCCATTCTTCCATCATAATTTTTTTTAGTTCGCTTTTCGTGTGAATGTCGTGTTTTCGTACTCGAACCTCTAGTTCTCTCCAAATATGTTCTATTGGGTTTAAATCTGGCGATTGAGGTGGTGTTTTCAAAACTTGTGGACAATTATAGAGACACCAGAGGCGAACGTTGAGAGCCGTGTGCTTAGGATCGTTATCTTGATAAAAAACAAAGTTGTTTCCAATACCCAAATTTTGGGTTGATAATTTTAAATTGTCTGTTAAAATATTTATATAAACAGCATGATTCATTATGCCATCAATAAATACCAAATTACCTAGTCCTGATGCTGACATGCACCCCCACACAAGGATACCTCCACCGCCATGCTTAACTGTTCCTACTAAGTTCTTGGGAACATCAAGGCAAATAAGAAAAATAAAGTTCATCGGCAAATAAGACATTATTCTAATACGTTTGGGGCTTATTTATCATAGATAGTGCGAAGGAAAGCCTAAGCTTTCTGTTTTTCTCACTCACAAAAAATTATCTACGGGCAGAACGCCCGTGTATTCCAGCTGTTCTGAGAACTCGTCGAACAGTTTCAGGTGAAATTGAAGAAGAAAATGTTTCATTAAATTCTGCAGAAACTTTTACAGCACTCAAACGTGGATTTTTCACAAATTTTCTAATTATAAATCTCTGATCACGATTTGTTAACTTTGCCGGACAACCTATTCTTACCTTGTTTTCGATCCGATTTTCTTCTTTAAAGCGTTTTATCACATACTGCACAGTAGAATGGGATAAATTAAGTAATTTAGCACTCGTGGGGGCCGTGAAGGATCAGAATACTTAAGTAATTTAGCTATATTCCGAACTGATTTACCACTACTATGATGGAAAATAATCAATTTTGGAATTCTGTTTGTTGTTTCTTTACGACTACGAGCCATTTTTAAATAATAAATAGAATATTACGGAGTAGGCAAGCAAAAATTAAAGCCAAACGATATTTTAAATGCCACCACGATTCAAAAATAAAAATAAAGCGCCAAACGATAATTTTAATTATGAATTTATCTAAAAATATTTCAGTGTACGACGACTTTTGTGAGATAAAGTTTTTGTTACTTTTTGATTACTGGTTTCTTAAAAATAAAGTTTTACTACGTTTTCAAAATATTTCATGTAGTTTTGTTAAGAATAGATTATAGATCTTATTATTAAATACCCATTCTGAAATATTCATTTTAATTAATGGATAGACCCCTATTTAATTGAAAATCGTAAGTGTACGAGCACTTTTGGGAGCCACTGTATATATATATATATATATATATATATATATATATATATATATATATATATATATATATATATATATATGTATATATATATATGTATATATGTATATATATAATATTCAAGTTATGAGAAAAATGTCATCAAGGGAATATGATTTAAAAACGGAATTTTACGTACTTAAAATATCTGTATATATAAAACAGTTCCGTGACTGACTGACTGAATGACAGATAACGCACAGACCAAACTGCTGGACCTAAAGAGCTGAAATTTTGCATGGCTATTCTTCTTATAGTGTAGGGGTGCACTAAGAAAGATTTTTGAAATATTCTTCTTAGATTTCTTAAAATTAAATTTTTAAGCTTTTTTGTAATTTTTTTTAAGTTAAAATAATAATCTGAGGATTATAAAATTTATATCATGAGAAAGATCATAAAATTTCCTTTAAAATTAAATCTTTTTTGAATCTTTGCCTTCATTTTTTGATTTTTGGTGAATTTTTAAAGATTAATTTTTAGAATTCAATTTATTAAATGCTGATCACGTGGTTTCTTTTCTTTTTGTGATACTTTAAATTAATTTTGCGTCCCGTACATAACAACGAAATAAATTGACAAAAAATGTTAAAATACGGTAAACGTTAAAATTCAACCACTAGACTGATTGAGATGGAAGTTTTAAAGAATTTAATTAAATTTAGTATGTTTTAGGCTTGTTTCACACTTAACTGGTTTTTTTCGTCTGTCGTTTAAACGGTGCCATTCGACATCTAGCCGACGCCGACACGAAAGTGCATCTTTTTCACACTTACCCGACATCTAGCTGAGACAACACGCGTTCAGACGCGCTTAATGTGAAATTTAAAATATGGTGTGTTTCTTTGTATTTTGAGTGCATTTATTGATGATGTGTTTTTACTGTATTCACTTAATGAGAAAATTAACGTGTTTTTCACAAGGTGTATAAAAATCATGATTAAAAAAAAAATTTAAACAGATTTTTTAAATTTTAATCATGTTTTTTGTATTTTAATCATGATTTTTTTTATATTTCAATTTTCTGTCATATAAACTATTATATATACCATAGATTCAAAATTATATATTAAACTTACTATATAACTAATGCAGGAAGTAAACATTTTCAAATTCAAACATTGCTGATCATTTACATTAAAATAATTTTTAATATACATCTGTATTATACTAAACTCTTTATGATACATAAAGTTCTTTAGGATTACTATTGATTTCCCCCACTCTTTCTTGTCTGACATGTTCTCAGAAACAAATCTGGCCAATCAAGATAAAGTAAGTGTACTATCACAGTGACAAGATTAATAAGTTAGACTAGAGATTCTTAATTTTTTTTCGTTCCTGACCCCTTTTTATAATCGAGATATTTTCGCGACCCCAGGAAATAAGGATATAAATTAATACTGAACATTAGTTTTATCCCGCAATGGTTTTATTTAAATATTTTAAATCATAGATGTTTTATCGAGGTTTGCATAAAATATGAGGAACATGCTTTCAGTATATTTGAAGAAATAAAATAAAATATGTCTTAGATACTCAAGGCAGGCGACAAGAATTAAATTCATGTAACATAATTAAATTTTCGCGACCCCAAAATTTCACTTTGCGACTCACAGTTTAAGAAACGCTGAGTCAGACCAATACACTCAGTGATAAAGTAGACCAATAGACTGAATGGAAAACATATACACACAATGGAAGCAAATAAGTTATACAGGGAGTAAGTTGAATTATATGAATGAGATGTAAGATATCCATAAAAGTCTCCTTTCTTTCCTCTTTCTATTTAAATTTAATACCCTTAGGAAAATATACAAAAAATGTTCAAAGCAATGCATGAAATATTTTATTTTGATTAAAATCGATGATTTAAAAAAAAAAACATTCCATTTAAATCAGGATTTTAATCGCTGGTTTTAAAATCATTTACACCCTGTCCTTATAGGATTCTTGTGCTTTATCCCATAAAATAGGACGATCATGAACTAGTGTAATCAGTACTTCAAGATCAACTTCTGCCATGACAAAAAACTTTCAAATGATTTAACACAACCGCTGTTAAAAATACTTTCTTTTTTGGGTTATCTGTAGGTAAGGATAAATGAAAGCAAAATCCATTCCGTTGTTTAGTTAATTTGTGGAATACATATTTATCTCAAAACAGCAAACAAGAACAACAAAACCAGGAAACAATCGTATCAACTGCAAACGACACGTGCCGGCTAGATGTGTATTGCGCCATTGGTCCCTTCCACCTATTCATTAGTCGGTTATTTTCGACGACACGGCAGCCGTCCAGTGCAGAGGGGGCCAGCCGGGTATCGTTTACCTGACCACGACATTTCACGGGCAAGTGTGAAACCGGCCGTACACTCTTCGTCCCGATGAAGAGTACACGACATCGTTTAGTTTAAACGACAGACGATAAAAACCGGTTAGTGTGAAACAAGCCTTACGGATATTAAACATACAAATTATATATATATATATATATATATATATATATATATATATATATATATATATATATATATATATATATATATATATACATACATACATACATACAGGTGGTTATCAAAATAATGGAAACACTAAGAAACATCATGAAAACCTTTATTTATACGGCGCAAGATCATCTTTGTCATGTAATACCACCTGATTCACCTTGGAATTGGATTATACAAGTCATGAATAGTGGTTAAGAATATATTATACCAATCTTCAGGGAAAAATAATGAAAGTTCCTGTAAAGATGCTGTGGTGGATATCGATACCTGGCTCTATCCGGTTATGCAGATCACAGTGGTTGGATGATATATATAGTTGGGCGGTTTGTACAAGGCAAGATAAGATATTTGACTTCTTTTCATACTCTTCAAATCAATACTTGATAGATTTAGCTGTATGTATAGGGGGGTTTATCATCCTGGAGAACGCCATCTCCTGCAAGAAGCAATGTTTGCCCCATAGGATGGACTAGTGAGCTAAATTTTTGACATAGTCCTTCCCGTTCAATCTTCCTTTTAGGGTTACAATAGGGCCTGAAGAAAACCATGAGATGCCATCCCAAACCCTGATAGATCTACCTCCATGATTGTCAGTTGAGATGAAACGGCCAGAATCTTACTCTTGTGTAGGTGTTCTCCAGACATACGCATGTCCTGTTGCGATGAACAATGTGAACAATGATTCGTCGGACCAATAGCTACTCTTCCGTAAATGCTTTGTTTGTGAAGTTCCCTTGTACCTCTAATGGTTGATACCGGAACATGCAGATGCAGATTGAGCTCTTCGGTCATTTTGTTTGCAATTGTTTTCTTTCTTCATGTCATAATCCGCTTCAATACCTCGTCCGTCTCTTTCAATCAGCACTTCCTTTCGTCCACAATTCTGTTTGGCAAAGGATGTTTTTCCGTGCACTCTGTATGCTATCATGACTTTCGATACCATAGCTCGAAAAACACCCATTAGCCTGAGGGTTGTAATAACAGATACTCCAATTTAAACGCGCTCCAACAATTTGCCCTTTTTGCAAGGTCTGCACGATTTGACATTTTACGATGCTGCCCCAAAAGCACGATGCCCTTAACTTCATATTTGGTACCTGATAGTAGAATAATACATATACTATATTATATAAAAAAAATACCGGTGGCCAGACTCATTTTTTAAGGAATGCGAAGCAAATTCATAAACACCACTAATATTGATAGGTGTTTCCATTATTTTCATAACCACCTGTATATATAAATATATATATATATATATACACTGAAGTGCCACTGAATTAGGGATACCTACCTAGTAACAAGTTGGGCCTCCTCTGGCCTTGATAACGGCTGCCACACGACGAGACATGGATTCAACAAGTTTCTGGAAACGTTCCACGGGAATGGCTTGCCAAATATTGTCTAAAGCTGTCCATAATTCAGTAAGGTTCTTTGGTGCTGTGTGATGGCCTTTCACGCCTTTTTCCAAAACATCCCAAAGATGCTCAATAGGATTTAAGTCTGGGCTTCTAGGTGGCCAATTCATGACAGAGAAGTCAGAGGAATGCTCATCCAACCAGCCAGTAGCCAACCGGGACTTGTGAGAGGTACAGTTGTCTTGCTGGAAAACTCCATTACCGTGCGGATAACAGAACAGCATAAACGGATGGAGGTGATCACCCAGCAACTCTACGTACCGAATTGCATTGAGGGAGGTTGGTACACGCACCAAAGATCCCAAACCGTGCCACGAAAAAACACCCCAGACCATGATTGAGCCACCATGCCCTTGTACAGTTCCAGTCAGGCATGCAGGATCCATGGCTTCATGAGCTTGACGCCATATTCTCAGCCTCCCGTCGGCGTTAAGTAGTCGGAATCGAGACTCATCACTCCATGCTACTCGTTTCCAGTCCTCTACACTCCAGTCTCTGTGCTCTCTTGCCCAGGCAAGACGTGCAGCCCGATGGCGAGTATAAAGCAATGGTACTCTCGTAGGTCGACGGCTCCCGAAACCCATACGGTGAAGCGAGCGTTGCACAGTCCGTTTACTGACTGAACGACTGGCACCGTCATTAAACTGGGTGGTAATTTTAGCTAATGTTTGGCTTCGCTGGCTACGTACAATACGCCTGAGCCGTCTCTCACCACGCACTGTCAAGGCTAATTGTCCTTTGCAGTTTGCCCGATCACTAGTTTTTTTTCCACCATCCATGTATTCTTGGTATACTCTTGACATTGTCGACCTTGAAAATCCTAGCTGACGATTTCGGAAATTGAATGGCCCATGCGTCGCGCACCTACGATTTGTCCGCGATCGAAGGCGTTTAAATCAGGCAGTTTACCCATACTGGCAATTCCAACAACTAATTCAGAACAACCACAGTACGCGCTATATATGCAGTTACCACAGCGTCCTCACTTGCGCATACATGATGCGCAGCGCTACACAATTTGCATAGGCTTTGCTATACCTAATTCAGTGGCACTTCAGTGTATATACAAATAAAGTTTTGGCATTAAATGCATACATTGACCGTTTTATTTAATTTTAATGTACTCCGCAGCGAAGCACGGGTATTCAACTAGTCTGTATATAGATGTTTAAAAAAACAAAACTGGTATTGAAACTGCTGATCGAAGCCAAATATTGGAAGAGTACATAAGGAATATTTCTTGGTGTACGTAGGTCTTAAAATGTTTTACGGCTTTAAAAAAAAGAAAAAAAAAAGTGTTCTTTTCTGTGAGTTCAGTATTAGATATTGTAATTTATATAAAAATAATGTAAAAATATGAAATTTAATTTTCGGTTTAATTTTCACACACTCACACACACTCATTCATTCATTCATTCATTGAGACATGGATGTGAGAGAAAATTAAACACATGAGCGTAGCTCAGCCTTACACTGTCAAAATATTGATTTTCGTTTTTTATTATTAAAC
Organism: Dolomedes plantarius; assembly: GCA_907164885.2. Lineage (NCBI taxonomy): Eukaryota > Metazoa > Arthropoda > Arachnida > Araneae > Dolomedidae > Dolomedes > Dolomedes plantarius. Next base: position 2,043,358 of record OU015501.1, on the reverse strand, counting down.
CGCTAAAAAGATTTTAATGCTGATTTTTATTTCTCTCAAAGCCAAGAAAATTTTCTCATGATAAGCTTAGAAATGTCAAAATAATCATAGACTTCTCTTGAGTGAGTGTGACTGAATAAAGCAATGGTTTATGCTGAAGGGCGTTGTCCCATTAGAACATCATATCGTCCATATTCCCCAGCTATATAATTTAAGCAGACATGCAAGATAGATAACGTTAATTTACCTTTGTGTTGGCACATTTTAACACCGAATGAGGTCTAAATTTTTTTATTTGGAAATTGACAATCTCTCGCATTTATTTGAGAATCGAAAATTGACATTCTCCAACTTTCGTAATTGAGTTTCAACTGTAGTTTTCAGATAATCCGAGTTCTTTGTACCGTTTGCAGAATTCTATTACTGTTTTACAGCTTGTAATATCGCTGTATAGTGATATATCTGTTTAGTAGAGTATTATATTTAAAGAAGTGAAGAAAGAACTATGAGAAATATGCAATATGAAGGATTTTGTTTTGCAGTTATACAGAGGCTGTTCACACATTTTTTAGACGATGTATATTGTATTCACAAAACTAAATTACATAAAATTGTTGTGTTTTAAATGTTCTATTTGACATCCCTTATTCTGAACTATCTTTCGACACCGCAATTTCCAGGATAATAATGCCTTTTGAAGTGTCAGAAGAGGTATTCTATCCCATTCCTCCTGAAAAGCTTTCCAGAGTACTGTAAGGGTTTGGGGACGACGTTTGGATAATGCAGATTTTAAAAGGCCGAAAGCACAAAAATTCATAGGTGATACATCGGGAGATTTAGTAGGGATATCAGTGAAGGGTATGGCCTTGATACCAGTTTTTTGTTCCATTTCTTTTAGGAAATTTACAGTGGATTTTGATGTGTAACTGCTAGCTTTGTCCTGATGGAGTCTAATAGCGCGTACAGACTGGCACAGCGCTCTCTGCCTCTGCTAGTGATTTATGTGTCTCTGTACTCTGTTCCTGCGCCCGATCGCCTCCTCTGGCGGTCCTTCAAAGAAACAGAGTGAGGTCAGCGGGTCAAATGGTGTCGAGCGGGGTCGGGGGAGACACCAAGAGCGGGGGAAATCAAGAGCGGGAAAGGGGGTGGTTCTAAATACCGTGTCTAATGTTACCGTGACTAAGTGATGTGACAGGAGTTGGGGAGAGAACTCTGTCCAATGTGAATGCACCATCACAGATTGATGGCACAGTGGGTAAAGCGATGGTATTTCATTCTGAAAAATTGGCGATAAAATATGCTCCTGATAGTATTTGGAGTTAATCTTGACATATTTTTCCACTCTCTTTATTTTTAACTTGCCATTATAAGAAAAACCTGCAACAATCATGAATCCCTTAGAAAAACTTTCTTTCGATTCTTTGAACCATGTACTTAATTTTTTTTCTCCCCTTTTATGATAATAAATGGCTTTTTTTTTGTTGCAATGATTTAAATACACCCATGATTCATCTATTGTGACAATTGTTTTCCATTTTTCTTTGGATAAGTGTTTCTCATATAGAATTCTGCAGCGTGTCCTGCGTTCAGCGATATGATTTGGAAGAAGACGATGCACATTGCGTTTTTTCGCTTTATTAAGATTTAAATCAACGTTTATCATTTTGTTTACAGTGGACACCGAGCATTGTAATAATTTTGCGACTGTCCTTTGACTAGGTGGATTTTCTTTTAACATTAAACAACGTACCTTTGCAATAGTTGAAGATGTCCGTTTTTTCCTTGGATACTTGTTTGGAATTTTTGTCCCACTTGAGGCTCCAATTTGACATTTTTTCCCCTTCTTGTTGACGATATTACCTATCGACGCTTTAGATATCACAAAACCATGACTCTCGCATCGTTTTTGGATAACGGAGTATGCATATTTCTCTTCGGAAACAGCATAAATGTAGCCTTCGAACCACTGCTTTGTTAAAAACGCCATTTTGAATAAAAAGAAAACTTTCAAGCCGCAGATGATAATTTTGACTCTTAAAAACATAGTACAATTGCAATTATTTCTTTTGCAGCAAACCCTTTTTTATTACCGCTTACGAAAATCGTCTAAAAAATGTGCGAACAGCCTCTGTATTTAGAGTGATGTTTATCTTAATTTACTCATTGATAGCAATTTAACTCGTTTGAAATAATTGCAAGATTAAAGTAATTTTATTCGAAATTTTTTTTAAAGAAATTAATGATATCTATAAGTTAATGTGAAGATTCTATATATTGAATTACATAATTTTAAAAAACAGTTTATCGTATTATTCATCTTTTTAAATTATATATTCATAAACTTTGAAGAGAGATTAAAGTATATCATCTTCAGCAAGGAACAATTTTAAAAATGGTTTTATTAACGTAATGTTATCATTTAACTTGAAAAATCAAGAACCTCAAAATGGCGAAAAATGTATGTTGTTGCAACGAGTTTAGTAATATGATTAGGTCTGTTGGATTAATCACTCACGAATCAAAGGTAAGGTAAAAATACAATTACCGTATTATATGTAGCACGTCAGCGCTATCGTCACAGCAGAGCAATGAAGGTTGTAGATAATTATATTTTTGATAATAAAAAGCTGAGGTTAAATAATACTAAGCTTAAGTTTTTAATATGCATCTTTTACATTTATATCTTAAGCACGACACAAGACAACACGCGACATCGAACAACAGCGAAATTATATACTGAATAATTGGTGCCATCTGGTGTGGCGTGTGACAGTTTCTCTTTCTTTAAGGAAAACACGTATATATCTAACACCCCTACTTGTTTTCTGAAAAAGAAACAGTCTCTAAATGTAGATTAGTTCGGTGACGTTCAAAATCAGGACGTGGCAATGGCTTGGTCAGCATGTCAGCTGTCATATCTTTGCTTTGGCAATATTCTAAATCAGGGGTGTCCAACCTTTTAGCTTCCTTGGGCCACATTGAAAGAAAACGAATTGTTTTGGGCCGCACAAAAATATTCTTAACGTTAAAAATAGTTAATGAGAAAAAAGTTTAATTTTGTTAACATATTTCATAATAAATTTTATTTATAATTATGAAGAGAAATATAGGAGTTATAAAATTTAAAAAAAAACATTTAGTCCGTCTAGGCGAGCTATTGATATTTTATTTTCACTTTGAGCTCTCTTTCTGGGCTGCACTAATACTTGCTTTGGGCCGCGGGTTGGACACCCCTGTTCTAAATCAATAGTACCAGCTTCGCTAAGATGTCTTAAATGATGAAATTTTACATCAATGTGCTTTGTTCTTGAATGATGTTTATCAGATTGTGAAAGCTTTATGCACGACTGGTTATCTTCAAAAATTGTTATTGGTAAAGCTTGTGGTAAGTTCAGATCTTTGGTTAGATTGATCAGCCATATAACTTCTTGCTGAAACATATTCAGCTTCTGTGGACAAGAGTGCTACACCGTTTTGACGTTTTGAGAGCCATTGTATCGGACTTTCACCGAGTTTAAATAAATTCCCACTGGTTGACTTTCTGTCTAACTTGTCGTTTTCCTAATCCGCATCACAAAAAACAGTTGATTGGTTTTTTATCCTTGCTAATAACTAGTTTTAAATCTTTAGTTGTTTTGAGATATTTTATTATTCGTTTCACAGCATCCCAATCTCTAGGTTTTTCATTCCTTCTACTCAAAATGTTGACGGCTGCTGCAATATCGGGTCTTGATACTGTGGCAGCGTATAATAAACCCCCTACTGCTTGCCTATATTTGGTATTGTTTGGCAGCTGATCTTCATATCCTTCTTGTCTTCGGGTCCATATGAGTATTGGTTGGTTTGGCATCTTTTAGATTGAATTTTTCGATGATTTCTTCTATCTTATTTTTCTGACTTAAAGCAAAATTTCCTTCTTTGGATCTTCCGATATTTATTCCTAAATAATAAGTTGCTTCACCAAGATCCTTCAATTTGTACTCTTTTTCTAGCTTGTTAACAATTTCGCCTATATCTCCTGTTTTTCCTGCTATGAGTAAGTCATCTACATAGACAATTATGTACATAATGTTTCCATCTCTTGCCATTTTAAATAAGCATGGGTCTGTTTTACTTTCTTCGAAACCACATTTCGATAATGATTCCCCAATTCTAATATGCCAGGGTCTTGCGGCCTGTTTTAACCCGTAGGTTGCTTTATTTAATTTGCAGACTTTCTGTTCTTTACCCGCTTCAATGTAACCTTCTGGTTGTGACATGTTAATGTGTTTTTCTAAATTCCCGTGCAGGAAAGCAGTTTTTATGTCGATATGCTTTACGTTTAGATTTTTGTATGCAACATTAGCTAAGATCGCTATTGTAGTATACGTGACCACATGAGCAAAGGTTTCGTCGTAATCTGATCCGAATTTCTGTGAAAAACCTTTTGCGACTAATCTTGCTTTATATCGTTCGATATGCCCTTTGGAGTTATATTTAACTTTGAATGTCCATCTGCATCCAATAACCTTTTTTCCTGGAGGTGGTGTCACTAATTCCCAAGTTTGATTCTTACGAAGGGATTTCATCTCTTCTTTTGTTGCATCTATCCATTTTTGTTTTTCATATGGATTTTCCATTTTCTCGACATCGTTCCAGCCTTTTGGTTCGTTAATTCTTCCCGGGTTTGCATAAAAGGCAAATCTCTCAGGAGGTATTCCTTTTGTTTCTCTCTCTGATCTTCTTGGTTGATTGGTTTGTATCTGCGAATTACTTTCGCTTTCGATTTCATTTTTACTGTGCTCTTCTTCATGTTTGAATTCTAACTCAACTAGCTGTTTTGTTTCTTCTTCCTGGTTCCAAGGTATTTTTCCTTCTTTACAAGCATATGGAAGAGAATTTTCAATGAACTTCACTGTTCTGCTGATCACATTATTATCACCTGTATAAATTCTATAACCCTTACTTCTGGTATCATAACCCAAGAAAATACCTTCGACGGCTTTATCGTCGAGTTTTGATCGTTTCTGTTTCTGTATATAAGCGTAAGCTCTACATCCAAAAACTTTAATATGGGATAAATCTGGTTTGCAATTCGTCCAGATTTCGTAAGGTTTTTCTTATTTGATTTGGTTGGGAGCCGGTTCTGCAAGTACGTTGCTGTGCAGATGGCTTCATTCCAAAATTTATGTGGTAACCCAGCTTCTAGGATCATGCATCTAGTCATTTCAGTTAAAGTTCTGTTTTTTTCGTTCTGCAACCCCATGTTGGGAAGGACAGTAAGGCACAGTTAATTGATGGTGTATTCCCTGTTCGGTTAAGTAATATTCCATCTCATTGCTAACATATTCGCCCCCGTTGTCAGTTCTAAGGGTTTGTATTTTTCTTCCAAATTTGTTCTTCGTCAATGCAATGTTCCTTCAATTTTGAGATTACTTTATTTTTCTTAGAGATCAAGTAAATTATGGTGAACCTGCTATAATCGTCAATGAGAGTAAGAAAATAGGATTTCCCGCCATTCGAATTTTGAAATGGACCGCAAACATCAGAATGTACGAATTCTAGAGGTTTATGCGCTCTGTACGTAGTTGTTTTTGAGTAAGGTTGATCAGTTAGTTTTGCTTTTATGCAATTTTCGCATACGGTTTCATGCTTGCAATTATCTATTTTTATACCGTTTGCCAAATTTTCGGAAATTAACTGTGTAATTGAACTGTAATTTTTATGTCCTAGGCGCTTGTGCCAGAGATCTATACAGTTTTTATTTTTGCAGTGATGTGTCATTAGAGCAGAGGTTTCGGTTTCTGGTTCTTCTAAAATGACCTCGTATAGAGAATCATTTATTTTCCTTTCTAAGTAGGTTCTTCCCCCTTGCTGTGTTTTGCATTTATATTTCTCAAAAATTACACTGCATCCGTTTTCCGCAGCTTTTTTAACAGAAATCAAATTTGTTTCTATTTCTGGTACATATAAAACATCGCGCAATCGTGCATCGTTAATATTTCCATGCGAAGTCAAAGTTCGAAAAAATACATCTATTCCCAGAGATTTCAAAGTGTTTCCATTCGCAATGATCACCGAATTTTGTTTTTGTTTTAACTCTACGAAATATTCCTTATCGTAAAATATGTGACAGCTACTTCCTGAGTCAATGATGAGTTTCTGCTTTATTTTCTTTTTATTCGTAATGAATGAGCAGGAATGTGCGTATTCAGGTATACCACTTGTAACTGTCGCTAATTGAAATATTTTTTCTTCTTTCGATTTAGTCTTAAAACAAATCGACGTGTTATGCTGTTTCATTTTAGTCGTATTTTTGTTTTGACATGTGGGCGGATTACGAATTTTATTTTTCTAATGATAACATTCTGATCTCATGTGATTCTTATGATAAAAGGAACAAAATTTATTTTCGCGATTTGGTGCTGTACTTTTGGTTTGGATTTTAAAAACTTTACTTGAGATATCGCTTTGAGCTGTTTCATTTCTACGGTTATATTCATCGATAATTTTTCCTCTGATAAAATCTACACTGAGTTCGTTTTCTGGTCTTGCTTCTAGAGCAGTTATTAAATTATCATAGCTGTGAGGGAGTAAACACAAAAGTAAAGCAAAAATGTGAGATTCGTTAGTGTTTTCTCCGATAGCGCGTAGATTATCAATTATTTCCATTAAATTACAAATATGATTATTTACGTTTCCACCTTCTGTTAATTTCGTGCTGTATAACTTTCTAAGTAGAAATAATTTACTTGTTAGATTAGATCTTTCATGCACTTTCTTTAATGCATCCCAAGTTTCTTTTGGTGTCGTAAGATATTTTACATGCATAATTTGGCTGTCTTCAATAGACAAATTTATCAGTGTCCTAGCTTTCTGATTCTGTTTTAACCATGCAGGTGTTTTTGGCTCGGGTAATTCAACAGTAACGAGATCATAAAGATCTTCTTTAATGAGAGCCATTTCGGTTTTGAACTTCCAGTTTGCATAATTATTAGAGTTCAGTTTTTCAACAAGTTAGTTATCTCTAAGAGCCATTTTGTGATCAGTTTTGTTTTAGACTATAATTTAATTGCCACTGTGAGATGTTTCAGTCTCATAATCTTTGTTGGATAAATCACTCACGAATCAAAGGTAAGGTAAAAATACACTTACCATAGTATATGTAGCACGTCAGCGCTATCGTCACAACAGAGCAATGAAGGTTGTAGATAATTATATTTTTGATAATAAAGAGCTGAGGTTAAATAATATTAAGCTTAAGTTTTAATATGCATCTTTTACATTAATATCTTAAGCACGACACAAGACAACACGCGACATCGAACAACAGTGAAATTTCATACTGAATAAGTGGTGCCATCTGGTGTGGCGTGTGACAGTTTCTCTTTCTTTAAGGAAAACACACATATATCTAACAAGGTCAAACCCAGCAAATCATACCTCTAAGAAATGGCAAGATTTTCTGAGTTAAACCTTAAGGAAAACCTAGCACTCATGTGAAAATACTTTCGAAAACAGTGTTGCGACTTTAGATTTGTGCTTTAGTAAGCTGACGGACCAACAGCTTTGTTTTCTGCAAATTAAACTTTATTCTTATTTCTCCGCTGACGGGAGGCAGAGTAGCTTTCGACCGCTGTCAAGCGGTGCTTTCGTACTACTGGTTACTTTTTTACCCACTGCTGTTAGAGGGCACATGGGTGCATCTCATTACAGTAAGGCCCGGTGCACACTTGCTGCAAAAGTTATCGGGACGCTGCGTCATTTTCAATCTGCGTCTTATCGGCGTTCCAATGCACACTTTCACGCTGATAGGCGTCAGCGGCAGTCTCTCATTTGCCACCAACCGAAATGGATCGTACACGCGCCCAAATGTTTAAGAAGAAAGTTGTTTTTTCATACTTAGTGTACAAGTACGTAAATCGTGAAAGTGAAATTAGAAAAAGGAAGTACCGGTTTCATCCATACAACAGCGCGAGGTACTTGAAGGGAACTTTTAATGTATGCTTGAAAGATTTCAGGGAAGATAAGTTTAATTATTTTTGAATGTGAAATCGATCTTTTGACGAATTAGTCGGTCGAATCAGCGGCGCACTACAAGGAAAAGGAACCTACACGAGATCTCCTATACCACCCTTGGAGATGCTAGCAGTCACATTGAGGTACATAAAAGACTTCAACTTCATATTTACATTATAGGTTGATTAAAATAATGTAATCTTATATGTAAGATGTCTACTGGCATGGTGCATAAATTATTTCAAATATATTACCTTTTCAAATAGATTCTTTGATAAAGAAAGAAAATTATAGATTTATTTATTTTTATTATTTTTTTATTTACATTTATGCTGTGCATTTACAAAACGCATCAGCATTTTGTAATTATCGCTATTTTTATTATTAATTAAACAATATTATATTTAGATGTATAATGCACAGAATTACAAAGAATAACAATAAAGTTTAAACAATATGAAGCAAAAAAAAAAAAAGTCTTTAACACTACATCTAATCCACATTTTCATCAGACATCGTGTAGAGAGATTTCACAAGCTCGATAGGACGCTGCGGCAGATGTGCACTCTCCTATAGACAAATGAGTACTGCCAGCTATCGCGGTACAGGAATGCGACGCGCGTCTCACAGAAACCTGCAGCAACCTCGATAACTATCAGGAGTGACGCTGGCGTCAAATAGGTATCGGCGGCACGTGTGAATCCCAACAGCAGTTGCTCTGCATTTCTTCTTATGCTAAGTGTCCACTTGAGAGAAAATCTCGAGAGAAAGTCTAGAGATTAGTCTCAGAATGTTGTCCATTTGAGATCACTTACGCTCTCGAGAGTCGTGAGACTCGACAATTGCTGCAGTCTCATGACCAGGAACATTTTGTGTCGACTCGCAGTCAGTTGTGTGATTTGATCGCAATTTGATTATTTTTATCTTTTCTTTCCAAATGGATTCGCGTCAGGCTCCAGCTTTTATAATTGCGTATAAAATTTTGAAAAAGCGGAAAGTGAAAAAAAAGAGGAGGGTTGGGTAAGAAAATGGGCGGATCGACGAATTGAATTCGGAGCTTATTCAACACTCGTAAATGAACTGCGGTTGGAAGCTGCACAACAGTTCAGAAATTTTACTCAGATGTCTGCAGTGCAATTTGAACTGCTTCTAAATTTAGTAAAACACCAGATTGTCGAGCAAGATACAAAATTACGTGTTGCAAATCCTGTTCATGACAGATTAATGGTCACACTTCGTTTTCTGGCTTCAGGTAAGCATATTCAAGCACAGTAGAGTCCCGCTACATATTTTAGCTATTTTTTTTCGAATACATGTTTTCCTTTAGCTTAATTTTATTATCTGTACTACAAACTGCATACGTAGATCCAAGTTTTTGACCTAACAAAATAGGGTTGACAAAACAAAAAAACTTTGTGACTTTACAATAAACTCAAAATTTATTTATTGTACAGCACTACAAAACATAGCTGTAACAGACTCACAAATAAACGAATAATACGCTAAAAGCACCAGCTAACAACTGAAGGGAAAGAAACAAAAGAAAATGATCATCACAGTTTTTAAATTTTGTCGCAAATTCTTCGAACATGCTTATTTTTTTTACCCCGATTCCTGTATAATTTATGTTTCACGTTCCATAAAAAACTCCTGTTCCTCATAAAGGTGGATTAACTTCAACACTTCATCATCAGTCCACTCTCTTTTATCTGGTATAAACTTCTTTTCGCTCATTTTGAAAAATCATTTACCGATTTATATTTATTGCGAAGTAAAAATAAAAATTAAATTACACTGCTGGCCACTGTAAATGCAACACTCTGAAAGAAACATGCAAATAACATGAAATTTACAACATGCATTAGCGGAGGTGTGATATGCAAATGATTAGAATTTCAGCACAGACGCACATCACGCGCGCCTGTGGCGCCACTTCAAAGCGCTATTTAAGGCTTGGAGATTTGGACGATTTCAAGTTCGGCAATTGTGTTTTTCTTGTGGTTTTTTCAAAAAACCGATCAATTATGCCTCGTCGAAAACAGCGATCATCTGTTGATCAAGTATCCGAGTTCGACAGAGGAAGGATAGTGGCCTACCGAGATTGTGGATTATCTTTCAGGGAAATCGGTAGTCGTGTTTGACGAAACCAAACAACTGTAATGCGGATATGTGATCGTTGGATGCAGGAGGGTACGACGGACCGGCGTGTTCGATCGCATCCACCTCAGCGCAACACTTCACGTGATGACAGGCAAATTGTGCGCATGGCAGTGACGGATCGCTCAGTCACATCACGAACCATAGCACAGCACATGCAGTCTGTAACGCATCATCCAGTGTCTGCGCGTACCATTCGATGCCGTTTACAGCAGAGTGGTCTGTCCGCAAGACGTCCATTGCTTTGTCTACCCTTGACGCAGAACCACAGACGTCTCCGCCGCCAATGGTGCGATGACAGAAGGATGTGGACGGCAGAATGGAATGAAATTGTCTTTACTGACGAGTCACGCTTCTGTCTGCAACACCACGATGGTCGCATTCGAGTCTGGAGACACCGTGAAGAGAGGATGCTGAACAGCTTCGTTATGCACCGCCACACTGGTCCTGCACCGGATATTATGGTATGGGGCGGTATTGGATATCACCCTCGCACACCTCTAGTACGCATTGCAGGTACTTTAAACAGCCAGCGCTACATCTCCGAGGTGTTGGAGCCAGTTGTCCTTCCTTACCTTCAGGGCTTGCCCACAGCCATATTTCAACAGGATAATGCGCGACCACACGTGGCACGCATTGTCCAATGGTTCTTCGTCAATCACCAGATTGAATTGCTTCCCTGGCCGCCTCGCTCTCCGGATCTTTCGCCGATAGAAAACATGTGGTCCATGGTTGCTCTACGATTGACCCAGATTTCATCCCCACCTGCCACAGCAGATCAACTTTGGCAACGTGTGGAAGCTGCTTGGTCTGCTGTACCCCAAGAACTCATCCAAAGTCTCTTTGAATCAATGCCGAGGCGTGTGGCAGCGGTGATCTCCAACAATGGCGGCTACTCTGGCTACTTATTTTGGCAGGAACCACACTTCACAGAAGTCGATAAATTTAATCATTTGATACTTGGTCAACATGTTATCTACAAAATAAATTTTGTTGTGATATCTCTTGTGTTTCTTGGTGTTGCAATTTTGGTGGCCAGCAGTGTAAAAGAATGAAATCAAGTCTCAGCTCTGACAAAAATCTTCCAACAATGACGGAAGACTTGAGACTAAGTCACGAGAGCAGGAATGAGCATGTCCACTTGTGACAGGTGCAGTCTCTGATACATGCACCTGCTTGTCTCCGAAACTGCTCTCAGCCCCTTATCCATTTGTGAGTCTAGTCTTGAGACTACTCTCGAGACTGTTTTGTCACAAGTGGACACTTAGCCTTATCGGATTGAAAATGACGCAGCGTCCCGATAACTTTTGCAGCAAGTATGCACTGGCACTAAAGCGTTATATGACGTAACAAATAGTATTTTTGTAAGTGTCAATGTTTGGCCTTTCTATTTCATATATCTTTCCTTTTACTTAAGGATTTTGTGCGAAATAATGTTTAGAATATTTTTATCTTATTTTAATCTAAAAGTTATATGAACATTTTTATGCAATTTTGCAAAAGGGAAGTTACTATGTAATTTAATTACTCGTAGAACGAACTACACTGCTGGCCACCCAAATTGCAACACCAAGAAAGACAAGAGATATCACAACAAAATTTATTTTGTAGATAACATGTTGACCAAGTATCAAATGATTAAATTTATAGACTTCTGTGAAGTGTGGTTCCTGCCAAAATCAGTAGCCAGAGTAGCCGCCATTGTTGGAGATCACCTCTGCCACACGCCTCGGCATTGATTGAAAGATACTTTGGATGAGTTCTTGGGGTACAGCAGACCAAGCAGCTTCCACACGTTGCCAAAGTTGATCTGGTGTGGCAGCTGGGGATGGAATCTGGGTCAATCGTAGAGCAACCATGGACCACATGTTTTCTATCGGCGAAAGATCCAGAGAGCGAGGCGGCCAGGGAAGCAATTCAATCTGGCGATTGACGAAGAACCGTTGGACAATGCGTGCCACGTGTGGTCGCGCATTATCCTGTTGAAATATGGCTATGGGCAAGCCCTGAAGGTAAGGAAGGACAACTGGCTCCAACACCTCGGAGATGTAACGCTGGCTGTGTAAAGTACCGGCAATGCGTACTAGAGGTGTGCGAGAGTGATATCCAATACCGCCCCATACCATAATAATACCCGGTGCAGGACCAGTGTGGAGGTGCATAACGCAGCTGTTCAGCATCCTCTCTTCACGGTGTCTCCAGACTCGAATGCGACCATCGTGGTGTTGCAGACAGAAGCGTGAGTCGTCAGTAAAGACAATTTCATTCCATTCTGCCGTCCACATCCTTCTGTCATCGCACCATTGGCGGCGGAAACGTCTGTGGTTCTGCGTCAAGGGTAGACAAAGCAATGGACGTCTTGCGGACAGACCACTCTGCTGTAAACGGCGTCGAATGGTACACGCAGTCACTGGATGATGCGTTAGAGACTGCATGTGCTGTGCTATGGTTCGTGATGTGACTGAGCGATCCGTCACTGCCATGCGCACAGTTTGCCTGTCATCACGTGAAGTGGTGCGCTGAGGTGGATGCGATCGAACACGCCGGTCCGTCGTACCCTCCTGCATCCAACGATCACATATCCGCATTACAGTTGTTTGGTTTCGTCCAACACGACTACCGATTTCCCTGAAAGATAATCCACAATCTCGGTAGGCCACTATCCTTCCTCTGTCGAACTCGGATACTTGATCAAAAGATGATCGCTGTTTACGACGAGGCATAATTGATCGTTTTTTTGAAAAAACCACAAGAAAAACACAATTGCCGAACTTGAAATCGTCGAAATCTCCAAGCCTTAAATAGCGCTTTGAAGTGGAGCCACAGGCGCGCGTGATGTGCGTCTGCGCTGAAATTCTAATCATTTGCATATCTCACCTCCGCTAATGCATGTTGTAAATTTCACGTTATTTGCATGTTTCCTTCAGGGTGTTGCATTTACAGTGGCCAGCAGTGTATTTGAAAGTATTTCTCATGAATTGGTGTTTTAAAGCCTGTTTTCTCTTAATGATTGATTCCATTCAAGTAGTTTTAAAAATGAGTGTGCAGTGAATTGTCAGCTGTGACAACATAATCGAATAAAATTGTTTCGAATGATCTTAACGACAACAAAGCGCTAATAGTCATTTCACGGAATAAAAAACTGAACGAACTTTTCGGCCAATCCAATGTATGGAATTACAAATTCAGTATTATATAATACTTGTCCATATATTTCAGTTATGATTTTTTTTTTCTCTTCGAAAGTCCTGTTCTCTCGTTGAATCCTAAATTTACAAGTGATATATACATGCAGGGTGGTTATAATTAAAGTTCCTCTTTGAAATGGTCATAAAAGGAAAACTACTGGACCAAATGTTATCAAACTTGGTAATAGTTTAAAGGAGGTCATGGGAATTTCTTTACCGTCAAAAAATAAAAAAATAAATAAAAAAACTCACCACCAGGGGGGAAATGGTGCTGTATGCAATATTATTAAACGAAATAAGACATGAAGACATCGGTTTAAAATGTGTTTAATCGTTTCTGAAACGTGTTACAAAGCAAGTTCCATGTGGCGTCCACCATTATCGGAAAGCAACTTAAATCGCATTACTGCATTCTCAACAGTAGCTCTTAGTATATCAGGAGGAATGTTACGGACATGTCGGTGTATCGCATCTTTCAGTTCCGCCAAATTCTTTAGATTATCACCATAAACAGTGCTTTTGAGATAACCTCATAGCCAGGAGTCACAGGGGTTGAGTTTTGGTGACCGGGACGATCTGTAAGAAAACGATTTCCGGAATGCGAACTTTAAATGGTAATTTTGTTTAGGTCAATGTTTCTTAAGGGTATAAAAAATGTTAAACCCGTGTAACAAAAGGTTAAGTTAGATTCCGACCCTTATTTCGTTTAACAATATTGCATACAGCTCCATTTCCCCCTGGTGGGGAGTTTTTGAACTTTTTTTTTTGGCGGAAAAGAAATTCCCATGACTTCCTTTAAACTATTACCAAGTTTGATAACATTTGGTCCAGTTGTTTTCCTTTTATGACCACTTCAAAGTGGAACTTTAATTATAACCACCACCCTGTATATATATATATATATATATATATATATATATATATATGGATAATTTTTCTTCAATTCTGCACTAATAATCGTTTCAGATGTGATAAGATATAACAGTTGAAAGAGTTTATTATGTTCACGTTTGCTCGAATGATTCCATTTCGCGAGGATACATGTTTGAGAATCATTGATATACGTAACTCTTACCTTATGGAATTGAATAAAAGGAAGATAGAGGCTGAAGATGTGATCAATTTTTTGTTTGCCAACAACAATCAAATACATTCGCCACGGTTAAGCGCCTTCCCGGAATGACATCGTTTGTTTTATTTCTTTTCTCATCTGAGGTTCGATTGTGTTGTTTCTGCTTGGGAACATAAGTGTGCTTTTGTTGTCTGGATCATACTATCCATTAGAGTCTGTCCTCTACAAGTTTCACGCATGTTGCCTTTTAATTTAGCTGTCCATAGATTTGAGAAAATATAACGTTCTCGTGCTGTTACAGTTAGATATTGAAGGGTTTTTCAGTTTTATTCGTGGGTTTTGTGGTACAGTATTGCATTTCTTTCTTATAACTTGTGAAATAAAAAATAATAACAATTTGATTATTTCAGTGCTTGAATTTGTTTACTAACTTCTATTCATGTTAAAATCAAATTTATTTCAAATTTATTTAGGACAAATTAATACCAATAATTTAGCTAAACCTAAAATTCACTGAAGCAATCTTCATTAGACTATCATTTCCTTATTGTTTAAAGTAAATCTTGTGTCTGTTGCTCGAGATTTTATTTCGTCTATGTGAGAGAGGGTTTCTTCACAAAATTTTATTCCTGCTCCTTTTCTTGGTTACCATCTTTATTATAGCTAGTTTCTATTTTCTGTGGGTAATTTGTATTTTTTACTTTTTTCTTTTTATGGCTGTGTAAGAAATGCGTTTTTTTTTTTTTCAAGAATAAGTTTTATGTATTTTAGAAGTTTAAGATTATATATATATATATATATATATATTAATGATAATAATAACGCCCCATTATTATTAATTGTCCAAATCTAACGCGTCTTCTATTATATTGTTATCGTTTATAAAGCACAGTCCCTTTTTCCAAATTGCGATCAATATGTAAACAAATTAACTAACTATTTTATTAATGCACGCTCTGAAAGTCAGGCGACTATAATTCAGGATGATTCAGAAACCACGCGCCTTGCACCGCATGTTCGGAATCTTAAGTTATGACTGACGTGGTCAAGTCGGATGTTCGGCTCTGGCCAATTAAAGAGTTTTGAACACCTAGCGTCAAGGTGTGCTCTCTGGGTATAAAAGGTCCCGCTCTTTGTTTCTGGCTGCTTCTGCGCTCTCTTGTCCCGTGTCCGCGTCCTTTTTTCCGCTACTGCCGTCCAATGTACAAACTGTGTATACTGAAGCCCCGGCAGGTCCGGAGGCTGCCGTTATTGTCATGTGTACCACTTTCTCTTGTTGTGTACATTCCTTCCACGTCGCTGTCTTGAAGTATACTTCCTCTCAGTAAAGTACTCCAGATCTTCAGTGTGTTCCTGTTCTTTCCTCGAGTGATTGGATCGCCACGTTTACAAAAGTATTAGAATCGCGCCCGCGAATCTTGTGTGTCTCCTGTACCAGGCCACCTTGTCTTAATACAATATGACCAACCTTCCGGAATCAGTGATGTGTGGTATATTATATATATATATATATATATATATATATATATATATATATATATATATATATATATATATATGAAACATGGGAGACTGATACTGGCCCAATAGATATCGAAATCTCCCATGTCACGGTGAGAAGGAGCTGTTAATATTACAACTCACTCCATATCAAAAACGACACATTCAGCTTCTTACGGAAAAGACTTTATTACGTCTACTCAATACCGTTACATGATCAAAAAAGCGCACGGGATTCTGTTCAGGCGGTTTATATAAACTTTGTCATGTGATCAGGATAGCGATTAGGGATTTGCTGTTGTCGATAAGTCACATGTGGTTTTATGTAATCTGCGCAGAGCTTATCTAAAATATTGGGGACGCCGCGCATGTTTGAAAAAGGAAGCCATTTAATATTTTCTCTCGAGGTTATTAGAACTTAGAATCAAAAGCGAAATTTAGCTCGTACGCCCAAGGGAATTTAGAATAATGTTAGATTTTTAAAATGGTATGGGGTTTTTAATGTTATATATATATATATATATATATATATATATATATATATATATATATATATATATGTATGTGTATATATATATATATCCATTACATACGTCCTTTAAATATAACCTGAAAAGGAAAACTAGCTCATATTTACATGGCTGGAGCTAGACTCAGCCTGAAAGGAATTAAAATTTTGAAGCAGTCGGGTCGAATCGTTTTATTTAGAGCGATAAAAAGTACGTACAGATGGTGGACAAAATAATACGAACACCTGTGAAATAATGGAAAATCATTATTAATAGGGGGTTGGACCACCCTTTGACAGAAGTACAGATTTAATGCGACGTGGGATAGATGCATAAAGGTCATGGACAATATTTAAAGGAATATTAAGCCATTCCTCCTGCAGAGCGGTCTCTAATTCCGAAAGTCCGGATGGAGGTGGAAATCGGGAACGAAGTTTGGACTCCAAATATTGCCATAAATGTTCAATAATATTCAAGTCCGGAGACTGAGGTGGCCAGGCGAGATGTTCAACTGCATCGTCATGCTCTTCGAACTATTCTTGAACACATCTAGTAGTGTGGATAGGGGCGTTGTCGTCTTGAAAAAGCGGTCGCTTTCCAGGGAATACAGTCTGGACAAAAGGATGGACATGATCCCCTAGAACGCTTAGATAGTGATTGGATTTGATCCTCCCATGCAGAATACCAAGTGGCCGAAGACCGCTCCAAGATATCGCACCCCATACCATAATGGAGCCACCCCCATGCTTCACAGTCGGCAAGAGGCATTCAGGATGAAACGCTTCTTTGGGCGTTCTCCAGACATAAACGCGTCCGGTTGTCTGAAATAGAGTGAATGACGATTCATCTGACCATATTACTTGTTGCCACTGCTGTGGGGACCAGCCTTTGTGATCTCTGCACCATTGGCGTCGCTTGAAAGCATTAGTTGCTGTCACCAAGGGTTTACGAATTGCCACTCTGCCATAAATGTTCGCAGCATGAAGCTCCCTTTTGACAATTTTTGTTGAAACGGGGTCCTGGAGATGACTCCATTTCGGATGTTATCTCGGATAACGATTGCTTGTGCTTTCGGGCTACTATGCGCTTCAAGACCCGTCTATCCCTATCAGCAAGCTTGGACTTTCGGCCACTGTTGTGCTTTGAAGACGTCGTCTTACCCTCTTTCGTGTACGCTGTCATAACGGCTGATACCGTACTCCTTGCAAACCCCAAAAGGTTTGCTGTTTCCGTAACCGATGCTCCACTTAAACTCGCTCCAACTATCATTCCTCTTTGGAAGCATGCAACGTAGGTGACTACTGTTGAGAGACTGATACCTTCCTCTTCACGCTCACTAGGTGGCAGACTTCTGTTGCAGGTGGCGCGGCTGTACTGCAGGTGTGAAATACGTCATACTTTTTCACAGGTGTTCGTATTATTTTGTACTCCATCTGTACATCCATGTCAGAAGCGAAGATACCACCTTTCAACCTCACGCGCTAGAAGCGAGGTACATGTGCCTGTTATTTTGAAGTGTCATCAAATTCTGGGGCTCGCGATGTGAACCTACGCCTTTCTCCAGAAGTATACACGTGTAGAAATGCAATGTATGCGATTTTATGGGAAGTTCTGTTGCTATGGGTTTTAAAGTGATAAAGTAATGTTACTGGAGATTGGATTTAGGAAAGGGAATTTAAATGCTATAATGGAGGGCCTAATATTTAATTTATTACAAATAAATATATATATATATATATATATATATATATATATATATATATATATATATATATATATATATAATCTACCAATAAGCATTTGGACACCCATGCAAATAACGATATCTGTGGTCCTGATATACACGTCACGCCCTCCGCCGTTAAATATCGTGTAGGAAACAACATGGGCATTAGTCGTATGCAAGATGCCACGAATTGCAGAGTTATCTGATTTCGAGAAAGGTGTAATCGTCGGATGTCACAGAAATGACCGATCCTTAAGCGACATATCTAGCGAGCTGAATTACCCAAAATCGACAGTGGCCTATGGGATTCAGAAGTGGAAGGTGAGCGGTGATTGTCGGAATGTGCCTCGAGTCGGCAGACCCACGAAACTAGGAGATAGAGACCGATGAGTGCTGTTCAGAGAAATTCGGAAGAACCGCACCCAACCGATGGCCCACATACTCCTGGAGTTCCAACATGCAACCGGGAGTATTGTTTCGATGAATACCATCCGCAAGGAAGCACATCTGCTTGGTTTTCATAGTCGTGCTACCGCCCATAAGCCTTTGATCACAAAATCCAACCGCGCTGCTTGGTTAATGTGGTGCAAAGCACGTCGAAAGTGGACGGCAGATCAGTGGAAATGGGTTCTCTGAACCGACGAATCAAGGTTCACCCTCTATCGTTCGGATGGCAGGATCTGCGTCTAGCGTCTGCCTGGAGAACGCCTCCTGCCAGAATGCATTGTTCCCACAGTAAAGTTCAGCGGAGGTGGAATTATGGTCTGGGGGTGTTTCTCCTGGTATGGACTGGGGACCCTTGGTCCCAATTCATGGTAAGCTTAACGCCGACGCCTACTGCATTACTTTGAATGACAGTGTGCTTCCTACGTTATGGCAGTTTTACGGGTTGGAACCGTGTTACTTTTAGTACGAGAACACCAGCTGTCGTGTTGCGAGGTCTACCATGAATTGGTATGGTGACAATGGGGCTAGCCAAATGGACTGGCCTGCCCAGAGCCTAGACCTGAATCCTATCGAGAACCTCTGGGACGAGTTGAATCGCCGAATTAAGGGGTGCAATAACCGTCCAATATCGGATGAACTTACAAGTCTCTCCAAGCCGAGTGGAAGAAAATACCACTATTCATCATATAAGGACTTGTGGAAAGCATACCCCGGAGGATTGAGGCTGTAATTGCCTCTCGTGGAGGCTCTACCAACTATTGAATTTTAATAAATTTTGTTTTTCTTTTCTATCACAGATGTCCAAATACTTATTGGTATATATATACACTGAAGTGCCACTGAATTAGGGATAGCAAAGCCTATGCAAATTGTGTAGCGTTGCGCATCATGTATGCGCAAGTGAGGGCGCTGTGGTAACTGCATATATAGCGCGTACTGTGGTTGTTCTGAATTAGTTGCTGGAATTGCCAGTATGGGTAAACTGCTTGATTTAGACGCCTTCGATCGCGGACAAATCGTAGGTGCGCGACGCATGGCCCATTCAATTTCCGAAATCGTCAGACAGCTAGGATTTTCAAGGTCGACAGTGTCAAGAGTATACCAAGAATACATGGATGGTGGAAAAAAAAACTAGCGATCGGGCAAACTGCAAAGGACAATTAGCCTTGACAGTGCGTGGTGAGAGACGGCTCAGGCGTATTGTACGTAGCCAGCGAAGCCAAACATTAGCTAAAATTACCACCCAGTTTAATGACGGTGCCAGTCGTTCAGTCAGTAAACGGACTGTGCAACACTCGCTTCACCGTATGGGTTTCGGGAGCCGTCGACCTACGAGAGTACCATAGCTCTATACTCGCCATCGGGCTGCACGTCTTGCCTGGGCAAGAGAGCACAGAGACTGGAGTGTAGAGGACTGGAAACGAGTAGCATGGAGTGATGAGTCTCGATTCCGACTACTTAACGCCGACGGGAGGCTGAGAATATGGCGTCAGGCTCATGAAGCCATGGATCCTGCATGCCTGCTTGGAACTGTACAAGGGCATGGTGGCTCAATCATGGTCTGGGGTGGTTTTTCGTGGCACAGTTTGCGATCTTTGGTGCGTGTACCGACCTCCCTCAATGCAATTCGGTACGTAGAGTTGCTGGGTGATCACCTCCATCCGTTTATGCTGTTCTGTTATCCGCACGGTAATGGAGTTTTCCAGCAAGACAACTGTACCTCTCACAAGTCCCGGTTGGCTACTGGCTGGTTGGATGAGCATTCCTCTGACTTCTCTGTCATGAATTGGCCACCTAGAAGCCCAGACTTAAATCCTATTGAGCCTCTTTGGGATGTTTTGGAACAATCCGTGAAAGACCATCACACAGAACCAAAGAACCTTACTGAATTATGGACAGCTTTAGCCACTATTTGGCAAGCCATTCCCGTGGAATGTTTCCAGAAACTTGTTGAATCTATGCCTCGTCGTGTGGCAGCCGTTATCAAGGCCAGAGGAGGTCCAACTCGTTACTAGGTAGGTATCCCTAATTCAGTGGCACTTCAGTGTATATATATATATATATATATATATATATATATATATATATATATATATATATATATATATATATATATATATATATATATGTGCATACACACACACTATATTAAAGTACCATCTTAATTCCGTATTTTGCGCATCTTAATGTACATGCCACGGGCCACTTTGGGGGATTTCGTAAAGTACATTAGACACCTCTAAAAGTCTCGTAAGGATTTTGAATTTGTCGTCGATATTTAATAAAACTGTTGAATTTATAGTCACCATTATCAGTAATTTCAATTTATTAGCATCATAGCATAAAAGATAATTTTAATTGAACTTAACTAATTAATAATATATATATATATATATATATATATATATATATATATATATATATATATATATATATAATGTAAACTGTTTAGAAATGAGTCACACACAATTAAGCTGGTTTTGAAGGCATGAAACTGTCCTGACTCAAAAAAAAAAAAAAAAACTCTGCACAGTGGAAGTAAAAACGAAATTTTCCATTTTTTGCAAATGAGCGATGTGAAAGTAAACTCTGGATAATTCTACGCCCACATATAAAATGTTAAACCTGTGGTTAGGAAAATTTTTTGGGAAAATTATTCATGTAGGTCTTTTGCATGCTTTCCTCAACCCCCCAAAATAAAATAGCAAATCATTGCCTCCCACTACCATGTTGCATTAGATATACGCATAAATTGAAAAAAACAAATGTACAGTAATGATTTGAAAGTCGTTTTTTGATTTATAAGAACTTTGTGCGGTACCTAAATTTCTCGAGACCCTCTTACAGAACACTGAAAACCCGTCAGAACTCAAAATCTGAGATTCTAGGTATACCAAAAGGGAAAAAACCAAGTGAAGTGGGTTATCACGTCACACAGCAGTAGGTATTCTCAAATTAGGGAAATCCTGTGAAGAGATGTTAGGAAAGGAGGTTTCAGGATAATTTGACTAGAATGGTGGAAATAAGAAAAAAAGTGTACTTTTTAGACAGTTTTAATTCAAGTATCTTATTTAAACCGTTCGTATCAAAACAATAATGCTGTAGCGTAATGAATGTATTGGGTTATTTTTCCCAAGACCTCGCAGGGTGCACGACACACAGCTGCACGCTTATCGGAATACCATTTTCCAGTTCCCATCGAACGAACACGTGTGTGGATTCCGAGCAGATTAAAAAACGATACCAGCAAATACCGCCAGAATTTTTAGCCTGAAAATTCAGCCCAGGCATATCGGTTTTCTCAAGCAAGCTGTGGGAAAATCTGGTTTGAAAAACAGAAACGTCTCCCATCTGATCGTAAAACTGTCTTTCTTAGCAATAGCTCAATGCGAGTTTGATACTGGAGCGTAATAAAGTTTGCCAGAATGTTCGTCGTTTTGAAGAACTGCCGGCCCCCTCTCTGGAAAACAATTTTCAAGCAGAGTTTTCAAGCCGAAGTTTCCACCGAAGTTTTCAAGCAGAGTATATGTGCGAGACTCTGTTATTTTCAAGTGATCCCGGCTAGGCAGACGTGTTTTTATGAGACTATCCGGATCTCTGAGCGTATGGCTAAATCTGCACGTGAGATAAAGTCATTGAATTATGCTATACTTGTTTAATGTTAAATTTCTTTGTAAATAAATTAAGTTTTTGTTTTAAAGTTGGCCTTATCATTTACAATTAGGACTCTGTCTTTCTTGGTCACGAATTTAGTAAATTTAAAAAAGCCTCGGAGAATAGCCTACCTACTTATGATGTCACAATGCGAATAATGTATACTGTAATGTTTTAAGAAACATTTTGGTAATCAATAACGAAAGAAATTTTGGGAATTTCATCCCTCCAATCTCGTATTTATATTGTTGAAGCATTTTTTGTTCATAATTTGCATTCTTTTGTAGCTTTTCAGATAAAATCTGTCTTTGCGTAGATTAAGTATGAACTCTGTATTTCTATGTAAGATTTTGTTAAGGGCATTTTAATATAAGATTTTGTTATGTTAATTTTTACATACTCAACCTTACTCCAAATTTAAAAAAAAAATGAAACAAATAACTGAGGTAATAAATATCAACATGCATAAAGTAAAAGATTGAGTAAAAAGAAACTTACCATTGTTAAAATATTCGGTTAGCCTCGTTACATCTTTCCGTTTCAAGCAACCCCATGCTTCAGCAACATTTAAATGCTGACACAAAGTCCCTCTTTTACATAAGGATCTCTACATCGTGTAACTTTGTGTTCCGTTTAATCCTTATTTTCAATGAAACTGGACATTTTTTGTTTTTTTTGAACAGCAACAGTTTTCTGTAAATGAAGTACATTATAGGCTACAATATAATATATTGTGCATTTATAAAAATATATTACATTAGCATATATTATAGAATTAGAATATATTATATACTATGTAAAATTCGAATATGTTATCCGTTATATAACTTTAGTACGTATTATACAATAGAAACTTTATAAAAAGAAAAAGAAAATTCGTGGTTTCTATTTTTAATAATTTAATTTACTTGTGTTATATGCATTTTGTCATTTCTTATATTTTACTGCAAATTATGAAATGTATCATGCTATAATAATGTTCCATATTATTGTTAGAAATTAAATAATAAACTACTCTTGTTATTATCTACATTATTTATCTTTGCTTATTAATAAATAATGCTGCCATTTTTTAAATTACATATTTTCATATTTACAATGTTTTGGTGTATTTTTGCTTAGTTTGGAAGTTCATTCTTTTCTTAATTATGGTATTGTGCATTAAATTCTCATTCAGCTTTTTTAGGGTGGAGAAGCAGAGATAAAAGATTTTTAGTTCGTTAAAACTTGTTTAACCTACTGCTAGTTAATATTAGGTTAGATAATTATGGTGAAAATAGCATAATATAGTATTGGATCCCCTCTCAGATAGCATAATGGGTACCCTGAACAGTATTAGTAACAGTGTTAGATAATCGTGAAAATAGCAAATAGATTAAATGCCAATTAAATACAAAATAGATAAAAATAAACTTATCAACAATAACTAACAAATATTAATTCTTACCTTCGAATTCTTTTTAAACGATGAATGCTGGCAGGCATAGTTTCTTGAGAATTTTCTCTGGAAACAGATCTTGATATCCAATTAGTTTTGGTAACTTTTGGTAACTTTTTGGTAAACTTTTTAACCAGTCAGAAAATGATTCTTCAGGAATATTCGCTCTTACTTCCCATTCAAAGTTATCTTCATTTAAAGCAGTGGAGGACACAATCATTATCCGCCATTAAACCGTTGAGTGCTTTTGAAAACAGAAAGCATGCGGCGTTACGGTTAGCCCTGCCCTCGGTTGCAAGATCCATGTACGTATTCGAAATTCGCTTCCCGGGATTGTGAATACAGTGATATCATATCATATTTGGAAAATCCGTGGTGATATCAAAACACATATCAAAGAAAAAAAATTACGGATTACGTGCATAAGTTAGGGGGCGTCCATTAATTACGTGAGGCGATTTTTCGACACCCCCCCCCCTGGTGAGATATCGTGAGATTTGGCTCGACCCCCTTCCCCCTCCCTAATCTCACGTGAGATTTTTCAAAATGCGTATTTTTAGTGTAAATACGTTAATCTGTGCTTGATTGCGTTGGATTTATTTAAAAAAAAACATAATTTGCTTAATTATTTTTATTTAAGACTAGTTAAGACTAGTATTTAAGACTACTAAGAACGTAGTCCAGAATCACAGTGAGAAAATCGAGCAATAAAATACTTAAATAGGAACTACTAAAATTCGTAAAAGAATATTCATTCTAATTCAGTTCACGGGGACTCATGTGTGATCTCTACAGAGACTACTGGAACTATTGTGTAGGACTTAGCCATATTTTAGTGTAGAAACATGTTTTACTTAGTATAACCCAGTTTTCTCCCAATTTTACACTGTTTCTTGCGGAAAAAAAATTACGTGATATTTGCCGAGACCCCCCCCCCCTCTCCCCCACGTGAGACTGGGTGAGATTCGGCTCGACTCCCTCGCCCCCCTAAAAGCCTCACGCAATTAATGGACGCCCCCTTATATTAATAAAATAGAAAAGAAAATGTAGTAGTATATTTTGAAAATTCAGTAATATTTAATAGAATTTGGATTATCCGGGTTTTTTGATTATTCGTGTCCATTAACCCGTATATGCGGGAGTGCACTGTGTTTTATATAAACTTACTTTTTCCCTTTTATTTGCTGCATGAAAATCATCAGGAACCGAAGTGCTGTGTTAAGTTCATAATTTCGGTGACTTTTGCTTCAGTGACAAAATCATTTTAATTGAAAACTTTTATTTCTCATATATTTTATTTATATTTCTTATACTATGGTTTGAAAACATTTTCATTGCAAATCTTGTTAAAATTTTATTCTATTTAATCTTATTTTACGCTACATCTTTTATTCATACTAAATAAGTATTTTTAAAGATTTAATTTTAGATGGCGGTCTACACATTTTACTTTTAAATCATTATAATTTTAGTCTACATTATAACTTTTTAAGTCTCCTCTTTTCATATTTTTATGATTTAGGTAAAAAAAAAAACTCACAAAAAGAGGATTTAAACAAAATATCAGACATTCATAAACCAATAATTTATAGTTTTAAATTAAAAACAATTAATTATATGTTTTGTAAAAAATAGAAAACACTGTCGTTAATGTCAGCCTTAAATTGTAACTTTTCTTCCCGTGAATCTGAATTATATTGATTATGTGGGGGTGGGTGGGAGGGGTTGCCAGAAAATAATTCTTTTGTGTCAGAGCGTATATATTCTAGCGCAATTAGAGCTGCTCAGCTTTAAATAAAAAAAATTTTAAAAATTCTTTGTGAATAGCCACTTGAAAGTTGCGAGTAATTATCTTGCGCTTTTATGAAAACGGAATATTTTTCGACGAAAAGTTTTCTCCATAATGAAGTCGGGGGATTAAAACAGCTAGAGATTAGTGTAATAAGTTTTATTCTAATAATTTGAATTAGTGAAGTTGCGTTATTTTTGTAAATTAACCTGAAACGGTGTTAAAAGTGGAATGAAATTATGTTGGTAGGCTTCTGAATTTCAATACAGAAAAGTGTTTGCAAATAGGAATATACGGTATTAAAACGTTCATTTGATGTTCTTTTTCGAATCTTGACCTTTGCAGAGTTAAGATTTAATGTTTTGACTTACCTTGGTCTTTTTGTTCCCTGATGATGATCGCGTCTGTTTCCGATCCTTTTGAAATAAATATGTATGCTGTTAATGAGCTAAATTATTTTTCTTTTTATCCATTTTTCACCAGTTGTGGCGTGTGTTTTTTTCGTGCTCTGTTATATTAGTATTGTGTTGTCAAAATATAAATAGAATTAAGTTCCTATGGAATTTTGTTAAATTGCCTCTATTATGCCACGTGCCACGTTGCATTTTAATTTGTTTAGTTCGTAGAATATGTATTCGGTCCAAATTCATGCAGTCTAATGCAGGTAGTAAGAAAAAAGTTGGTAGAAAATCAGATTTCGAAATTACGTAATGAACGGAAGTAACCGTAGAACCCAATTCATTTCCGCGTATCTTATCATAGTTTCATCTCTCAGGGCAACTGTCGCATCATATTTTATTAATTAAATGTGCACGCTTGATGCAAGTTTGTCCCCGTGATGAAATAACGCGTTTATGCGGCTTTTATAGAGCTCTCGTGATTATTGTTTCCCAGTTTAATTTGCAGATCATTGTCACCTTATACTCGGTCTTAATACACCATTTGCTGATTATAGTTCCTTTAATATTAGGTTCTTTCATTATATTTCATTATAATTAATGATTGAAGTACATTTTAAACTACACTTTTGAAACGCATCGCTGCAGTTGTTTAATTATGCTGAAAATACATAATGACATTCATCCGGGCTGTTATTTTATTGTTTTGCCAGTTATGATTTATACTTATTGATATGCGTCATTGAATGTTAAATATTTCGGTGCCTGACTACAAGAAAAGCTGTTGTTACGGAAGTATGTCATTCTTTCTCGTGTTCGAAGTGAGTGTAATAACAATAATTTCATGCTACGTACATTCAACTGTAGAGATGCCCTATTGAAGTAATTGGTAAAATTACCATTTCTGATCAATACTAGTACAATTCACAAAAAATATTTGGTCTTTCTCCTTTCGTGAAATTGAATACCTCAGAATGATACTTTGGCGTGTGAAAATTGGTCTATTTCAAAGTGATATACACTGCTCAAAACAATTAGGGGAGCACATGGTTTTAATGGAATTACGCAAATGCTTACACCGATAAGTAACATAAAATAAATCATCCATAATTTAAAGCCTAGCAGGAAACAGAAGAAGAAAACTTCATATGCAAATCAAAGTTCATGACGTCAAAAACCAGAAAAAGAACATAAGGGCGGAAATCGGGATGTTGCAGAAACGTCTGTTTCACTGCCTTAAGTGTGAAATTCGATTACTCAATTATTCTTTTTGAGAAAAGGTGACTTGAAGATGTCTCAACAACGTGATTTACCGGAATCCATGGCATGGCGTATTATAGGCAGACTTGAATCCGGGCAAACACAACGTAGTGTCGCGGACGCTGTTGGAGTCGCCAAATGTGTCGTTGCAAGGCTGTGGAATCGATTCCCAGAAACAGGGAATGTTAGACGTCGACCAGGGCAAGGTCGGCCACGCACCACTACAGCAACTGATGACCGGTATATACTGTTAACAGCTCGTCGAAACAGAACAGACAATGCTACTCAGCTGCAAAGACAGTTGCTCTTGGCAACAGGACGAAGGGTGTCCAGCCAAACAGTACGTAATAGGCTTCATCAGGGAGGTCTCTATGCACGTAGGCCAATGGTCTGCATTCCGTTGACCCCACGCCACCGTGCGGCCCGAAGAAGATGGGCTGCTGAACATCGAGGTTGGGAGCAACATGATTGGAGCCAAGTGCTGTTTACAGGCGAGTCCCGATTCAGTCTGGAGTGTGACACCCGACGTGTTTTGGTATGGAGGGAAAGGGGCACTCGAAATAACCCCACATTCGTTCGTGAAAGGTCACAATACCATACGTGCCAAGTGTTCCGTAAAAAACGTATTCGTTCCGTTTTTTTTAAGCTTTGTTACGAAAATACGCTTTCAAGCAAAAATGTCCCGTATTTTTACTTCCGCAGCACCGTCCCTTTTTCCCCCCTATATCGTGTTTTCGAGATTCATATTTTCCCCTCCTAGCAGCTTACACTATACAAAAGCTTCCTGGACAGTAAGCAGCTTCTACAACATTAGAAAGAAAGTCAACACCATGTGCTTCATCTAAACTTATAAAAAAAGTAAAATTAACCTCATTTGCTTCACCAAAACCAGTAAAAAAAAATTTAATGTCAAGTGCTTCACCCAACTCTGTAAAAGAGTTAAAACCATCCTCATGTGCTTCTCAAAAATCAACAAAAAAAGTAAAATCACTTGCACAGTCACCATCATCTACCAATAATAAACGCATATTGCAGCGGGAAGAAAGAATTTTTCTTACATTAATCTCAAATCCTGATCATGCTTTAACATTTTTTGTGAAAAATGTGATTGTCATTTATGAAACATATAATGTGATGTTTCAAAGTGAAGAGCCGAAAATTCACAAGATGAGAAGAGAGTTGTCGAATTTTTTTTCATTGTTGGCAAGATTTAGGAAAATATCTGTCATAACTAGGTCTAAATGTGCATTTAATGTGGAATTTGATGTATTTAAAAATCAGAAGGATGATAAAGATTTAGTTATAGGATCCGAAACATCAGAATTTGTCAAAGAATTGTCTGAAAGTGAACTTTTACAGTTCTATTCTTGTGTTAGAAAATATTATACCACATCTTGTTGCTCTTTTTTCCCCCCTCCCCCCGATTCCGTTGCGCGCTGTGTTCCTTATTTTTTTCTTGGGAGGTTGGCAACTATGCAATACAGACGAGCTGGTTTTATGGTATGGGGTGAAATCAGCATAGGTGGACGTATGGACCTGCATATCATTCGGAATGGTACTTTGACGGCCCGAAGGTATGCAAACGTGATAGAGACCTCATGTCATACCTTACGCTGCAGCCATTGGAGATTCCTTTGTTTTCCAGCATGATAATGCCAGACCGCATACAGCTCGTCTTGTGGAGAACATGCTTGAAGCTGAAACAATACAGCGTATGTAATGGCCAGCGTGCTCTCCTGACCTGAATCCAATCAAACATGTTTGGGACATGCTCGGACGACGCATTGCTGCGAGACCAAGGCCTCCTTTTACTCTCCGAGACTTGGAGATTGCACTTCTTGAGGAGTGGAACAGTATTCCCCAAAGTCTTATCGATAGCATCATCGCGTCCATGGAAAACAGGTGTGCAGCAGTCTTAGCTGTTCGAGGAGACCACACGCCATATTAAAAATCTTGCATCATTTCTAAAGAATACTTTTTTTTATCGTCTACATGTAACCAAATTGTTGCCCTAAATCATCTTTTCATTTTTTTCCCATATTTTCAAAGAATTAAAGCTTAATTACAAATTTTTTAAGTCTTTTTTCTGTATTGCGCGTTGATACGCGTGTACTATCCATTTTATGCCAATACGTGGCTGTCTCGCACAGTTTTCTTAACTTCTTTGCTTGCTCCCCTAATTTTTTTTAGCAGTGTATTTTAATGCTGTAAATCTAGTAGCTGTTCTTAAAATTTCATTCTGTTGGTTTATAATCTACTGCTTACTGCATTATAGCAATTTATTTAAAAGCTAAATTCATCCCGTGTCTCCAAGGAAAAGCAATTACATAGAATTGATGCCCCTATCGCAAATTTTAATAAAAAGAAGCCGCGTTATGTAAAAGTTGGAGCTCAAATTAGTTTGTGCTAGGAGTTTTACATGGGTTGATTTTCTTTTTTCGAATCGATGCCTTAATTTTAAAGTTATGAAATTTTATGCTGAACTCTTCGTGAGTAGGTACGGAATACTATGGCTGTCAAATCGTGCGTTCAACGACAAGCATGTACTTTGTTTTTAGTTCGTTTTCTACGATTATCATTAAGTACTTAACATTTTGCTTTTGAAGAACCTCGATGGAAAATTTGTAGGATAACATCTGGAAAATCGATATAGTTTTGGTGTTGTGACTTAATGCATAATTGATGTGCACGTTAGTTAAAAGTGCTTGAAGGTACATTAAAACCATTAAGGTATTATTTAACCATTAAGGTACTATTTTATCTGTGCATTTAGGTATATGATTGCATTGATCAATCGACTTTTATAAAAGCTATAAGCTTACGTTCAATGTGTTGAAAATGTCTAAAATTCTTCCGTAACTTTCTTTCGTTCTGTAATATCCTGTTGAACATTCCGATCGACGGTGGAAACCATAAAAATGTTTTGAGAAGAATTTTGTTTTGAGAAGAAATTGTTTTGATATATTTACCTTAGGTGATGGAAATTTTTTGTGTGTAATTTTCATCTGACACAAGTGCCTTTTACATGTGCCAAAAACCCGGGTAAAAGCAGGGTCGTTTCTTACTTTTTCCCTACGATAGGGAAAAATGCAGGGTGGATTTTCGACCCTGCTTCGACCCTGGATAAAACCCGCTAATTACCCATGAAGCATTTCGAAGCTGGGAGTAAATAACATGGCGGGTTTGAACTTGTGTGAATCCATGAAAGTGCAGCTAAATGATCGATGGAAGGATCTGGAACCCCTTAACGATCGCATAATTTTCAAGAAAACAGTAGAAAAGTGCCTATTTTTTTCCGGAGGATTTCATTTATTTCTTGATCTGCCCATCTAGTTTAAAAAAAAAAACCCATCCCTAATTACATTATAAATAGAATGGTACTGTCATCTGGTATGTAAAATAAGAAATAAAATTTCATTTCAATAAAATTTCAATAACATTTTCATTTAAAGTGTTATGGTAAAATTAATAAATTTAATAAGTATAATCAATAATTAAACGTAACATTAAAATTTATTTATAAATTAATTAATTTAGAATTCACAGATAAAAATTTATTTATATCTATTTATGATTTTTTTATTTATACATGACTAAAAATTACTGAAACAAAATTGAAATCAAAATTACATTTTGATTTTATAAAAGGGTTTATTAAAACAATAAGTATCTTACAATTAATCTAATAATTTAAAAAAATGCACCTATCGATAGGAAAATTTTCTTTCCAGTCTTTATTACTTCAGGAATTTAAAACTATTTCTTCCCACCAAACAGAGCTTCGTAATTTTGCCCACATTCTTTGTTGTGGAAAAACTAAATTTAGCGATGAAGCCATAGATCGTACGATTATATCTAATATCCGCATCAATCTTCTAGTTCTTATATTCCTTTTTTCCTATCTATTTTCTAAATTTATTTTTAAAAACAACAGAAAACAATCGTAAACGTTCTATAATTATCAACAGCGACTGACATGTGCTGCATTTAAATAACAAATAGACGCAGACGTAATTGAGTTTTAGAAGAGGAATGCATTGGTCGTGTTGACTTTATCTCCTGTAAGCAAGATATATGTAATCAAGGTGGGAGTGCTCAGTAGTTAAATTTTAAGTAATGAATTAAAATATTAAGGTAAGAATAACGCGGGGTAAAAGAAAAAAATTAATAATAAAGTTAAATTAAAACAAAAAAGTTAATTTTAACAGAAAAAATATAGAGTTACAAGTTAAGAAAATTTAGAAGAAAAATGAGATAAGACTAATGATCCACGGAAAACAAAAAAGTAATAATATTAAGAGCCCAGAAAAGCAGATATCATAAGAATACAAAAAATATTTTTGTAAGTTTTTCAATCTTTTTGGATTTTTAAAGTTTTATGATTTTTTGTTGTTGTTATTTTTAAAATTTAAGAATACGAGGTCAAAAGAACAGCAATTGGAAAAAAAATGGCCTTCCCCAGGACCATACACTTCGTAACGAGATAAATGCGGAGTTCGAAGATGGAAAGGTAAAAATAGCAATACAGTGAATTTGGAAAAGTATGACACCGGCTGGGATCGAACCCATAACGTGATTTACAAGGAATGATGGTGTATGAGGATCACTTCCGCCGAATCATGTGACGGCCTTTACTTCCGGTAAGACGGGTAAAAGCAGGGTGAAAATGTGGTCCCATGTAAACGGACTTCGAAGGTTTTCCCTATTAGCGTGTAAATCCCGGGTATTATTGTTGTCCATGTAAACGCAGCTACAGTATGTGTTCTTTTTCAAAGAAATACAGAAAGAAGAAGCGTGCCTTCAATACTATGCTGTGATTTTGAACAATACGCTCTTCTTATCCCCGTAGCAACAAGAACATCAATGCTTCGACAATGGGGACTGTATTTTATGACCGTCATCCATTATTGTATCATGTTTATGCCCTGATGCCTGCATATTCTCAAATTACTCTATTATGTCAATTATGTAGGGGATAGAATGGAAAGTTTGCTTTGGTTGTCTTTTTTCTGCTGATCGTGATGCTTGAGTTTGCATTAATCGCACATACTTAACACATTGTTATATAGAAATGATTTGTTTATATTTCTTCAACTTCTGTTTTTCCCATTTTTATGTATAGAGTATTTACTAATACATCAGAGTGTATGTATTCGTGTTACTGTTTAAATCAAAATATTGTAAGCGCTCTGATGTTTTTCACCATAGAGCGGGTATCAATTTCGTGTTACAGGAAGATAAGGCTGCCGTATTTTCTAATAAAAGGCTATTAAAACCTATAAATAGCCCCCCCCCCCCCCAAGTATAGCATACTAGTCTGCAGTAACCTAATTTTACAGATGCGCTTGCGATTATTGACTATATAAAATCTGGCAGTTCGTTGCTTCTCCTTAAGTTTCAGTAAGAACGTTTTAAATACCCCACCCCACCCCTCTTGATAAGGTATAGTTAGTTTCAGTTATGAAAGAAGTCGTAAACTTATGAATTGTTACATGTTAGAAATGAAGCTCGAGTTGTTGTCTTCTTGGTTAGAAATAACCAATTAGATGATGCCAAAATTGTGTGGTGTGAACCTTTTAAGTGTGCAGATGATTAAGTTAAAAAACCATTATTTATCTGTTTTGTGTGTGCGTCACTTCTGGCGAAAGGAGATACTATTGCAACGAAACCAGTTAATTGAAATGCAGGTTTAAAAAGATAATAATGTTAATCTTATGGAGGAATAAGAGTATAAAAACTGGAATAAGTTCAAAATAAGATTTCTTTTAATCAACATTAAACAATTAAATACATACCTAAGGACTTTAGAGTGTCACTGTTTGTTGTTGCCAAAATTGTTTTACTTCGAATCTCATTTCGATTTCGAAAGTGTTCACGTTTGTTTTACGAGTATTTAAGATGGGATATGTCGACTTGCGTGTTATGTCCGAGATAATTAACCATTCGAAGGTGATGAGATTGGAACGAATAGTACATCTCTTTGTTTCTTTCAAATCCGCTTTAAGTTAGTTGTTCCGCGGCGACTAATAAAGGATTGAAGGGTCTGAAGAGTACATCCTATCTATGATCTTATCTCCGCATCTTCAATATACGACTTCCGTTTCAAATTTACTTCGATTGTTTTAAGTATCGGAACTTTTCGACTGTCAGCCAGAGCAATGAGTTGTATACCCATTTACGGGTGCATTTCGGATTTTCGGAAATTTCCCCACTTTTGCTTCATTGGAGGGGGGAAAAAACTCCCTTTGTCGCAATGTTCGCTTAGCTTGTGGGCGAACGTTGGCTTTTAGCCAAAGTAAAAAGCGCAGGACCGATCTCCCTGTTTATTGAATTCTGACAAAACTTCGTCTTTCATATCTCGTATGGGGATCGCATCCGGCGATGCGTGTAATCTCGAGCTTGCCAGATCCTTTACCCGGAGGTTGGAGAGATAATTATTCATTTTTTTTTTTTCACTCCGAACAAATGGTTTTAAAAATGCAGTTCAGTTTTGAAATTTGTGATCAATACTTAAATTATCCTTTACCATTCGAACTTTTGTTTAAAAGTTTATTGAAAGATGCGAATGAAGAGTTACGTATACTTAGAGGTATATTGCCTTAGCTCTAAAAGTGGTTAAGCGGAATTTTTGAAGCTAAATTATAATGATCCCCTTTTCTAAAAACTCTCCTTCACAAAGTAGCAATTAGAAGAAAAACTTTCCAAAGCTTTAAAAATTATTCTGGCTTATTTCCGAGATGACGGTATTAAAATGTCAAGTTTATATATTTTCGCAGGAACTGTTGGCTTAATTAGCCGGAAACTCTGCTTTCATCGTTAATGGAAAATGAATATTGATTAGGTTTTGACTGTCCTAAATATTTGAATATTCATAGTATGATCCGAATGTTTGATATATTTGAAAACTTTTTAAAACTATGTATATTATTTTTTTTTTTCGTTCGCATAGTAGCGTAAGTTGCAAATATTACATGTGAATTGTGAATGATTTATAAAGTCTGTCATTAAAAATTTTATATACAATAATAAAAATAGAACTACCGAAATGCAAAAAATACGCACTATTGTACTATACACGATTTAAATCAGAAGTGTTTTTAAAACTGGTCTCTCATTTTTTCATATTATTAACTATTACACTCAGTTAGATCTGCATTAGTTTCCAGAAACTGAAAAATAATAACTATGTTATTCTGGAACTAGTTTTTTTATACGTTGCTTTAGCCGTATAGTTAGAGGTACGTAAATTTCGCATTTATTTGCATATATATATATATATATATATATATATATACACACATACATACATATGTAATAATAACGCCCCATCCTTATAAACTGTTCTGCCCCACCTTTTTTACTTAACGCGTATTCTAAATTATCCTGTTAATAAAGCTCGACCCCTTTTCTAAAATTGCAACCTAAAAGTAAAATAAGATAATTTATCGTAGCCCTGCAGATCATTATACAGGCATGTGAAGTAGCTGAACTCTATAACATCCCCAGATATGAGTGTAGGAAGTTTATGAGATTCCGAATGCCAGTGTAATGTCAAAATTCTTGAAGAGCCCTCGAACCACTCTGAATTTATGGGTTCTGTAGCGTCAAAACCATACTTTACAAGAACTTTATGGCCACTTATCCTGCACCCAGGTCAATAGTTCGCGGTTCTAACAAGCGTGGGATCTAGCAGTAAAGTCCCCGAGCAAAAACTTAAGTGGACACGTGAACTCCACGAATATAAAGACGCCCAATTAAAATATTAAGTAGTTTAGGCCCTCTGGCGTCAATATCGCAAAGGACTCATTTACTACACTGCTGGCCACCCAAATTGCAACACCAAGAAAGACAAGAGATATCACAACAAAATTTATTTTGTAGATAACATGTTGACCAAGTATCAAATGATTAAATTTATAGACTTCTGTGAAGTGTGGTTCCTGCCAAAATCAGTAGCCAGAGTAGCCGCCATTGTTGGAGATCACCGCTGCCACACGCCTCGGCATTGATTCAGAGAGACTTTGGATGAGTTCTTGGGGTACACCAGACTAAGCAGCTTCCACACGTTGCCAAAGTTGATCTGCTGTGGCAGCTGGGGATGGAATCTGGGTCAATCGTAGAGCAACCATGGACCACATGTTTTCTATCGGCGAAAGATCCGGAGAGCGAGGCGGCAAGGGAAGCAATTCAATCTGGCGATTGACGAAGAACCGTTGGACAATGCGTGCCACTTGTGGTCGCTCATTATCCTGTTGAAATATGGCTGTGGGCAAGGCCCTGGAGGTAAGGAGGACAACTGGCTCCAACACCTCGGAGATGTAGCGCTGGCTGTTTAAAGTACCGGCAATGCGTACTAGAGGTGTGCGAGAGTGAAATCCAATACCGCCCCATACCATAATACCCGGTGCAGGACCAGTGTGGCGGTGCATAACGCAGCTGTTCAGCATCCTCTCTTCACGGTGTCTCCAGACCTCGAATGCGACCATCGTGGTGTGCAGACAGAAGCGTGACTCGTCAGTAAAGGACAATTTCCTTCCATTCTGCCGTCCATATCCTTCTGTCATCGCACCATTGGCGGCGGAGACGTCTGTGGTCTGCGTCAAGGGTAGGACAAAGCAATGGACGTCTTGCGGACAGACCACTCTGCTGTAACGGCGTCGAATGGTACGCGCAGACACTGGATGATGCGTTACAGACTGCAGTGCTGTGCTATGGTTCGTGATGTGACTGAGCGATCCGTCACTGCCATGCGCACAATTTGCCTGTCATCACGTGAAGTGGTGCGCTGAGGTGGATGCGATCGAACACGCCGGTCCGTCGTACCCTCCTGCATCCAACGATCACATATCCGCATTACAGTTGTTTGGTTTCGTCCAACACGACTGCCGATTTCCCTGAAAGATAATCCACAATCTCGGTAGGCCACTATCCTTCCTCTGTCGAACTCGGATACTTGATCAAAAGATGATCGCTGTTTTCGACGAGGCATAATTGATCGTTTTTTTTTTGAAAAAACCACAAGGAAAAACACAATTGCCGAACTTGAAATCGTCGAAATCTCCAAGCCTTAAATAGCGCTTTGAAGTGGCGCCACAGGCTCGCGTGATGTGCGTCTGCGCTGAAATTCTAATCATTTGCATATCTCACCTCCGCTAATGCATGTTGTAAATTTCATGTTATTTGCATGTTTCCTTCAGGGTGTTGCATTTACAGTGGCCAGCAGTGTATTTGCGTGAACAGAAGATTTCTCCTTCTCGGTGTCTAACTCTCGTTGCTGTCAGACCTGCGGTTCGCTTCTGTCTTGTCCTGTTTACGCGCTGCTCCGCTGCTGTCCAATATGATTTAAAATCTGCGTTCTGAATGCGGCCCGGCAGGGACCGGTGGCGTTGCTATTGTGTGTGTCCAGTTGTCAAGATACCTGTGTTTTTCTGAATACTATTTGTCTACATTAGAATCCGGAATAAATTAATATGCGTCGGATATCTGTTGTGTGCGTCCTTCCAATGCCTCTCCAGTGTGTGGTTTTCCTCCCCGATGTGTCAACGGCTCTCGTGAAATGGTCTTCATCTCCTGACACTCTGGCTACGTCTACAACATGCTTGTGTTTCATCTCCTCTACCTAGTTTAAGTTAAAGTTTATCGTGCTCGTTAGTTGATATCATTATACGAGCCGGCAGGATTGGTGCTCCTTTGCGGGTTTCCCAACATATACGTCCTAGATCATCTTGTCGCCAGCAAAATTTGTGTCCAGTGTAAAATAATTACGCGTTCTTCACCACCGATTTGTTTTTGACGTCCGTCTTTTTTCCGGTGTGAGCCACTACATTTTTCATCGCAGATTGTCTACAACGGGGATGCTTCAAAATTCAGTGATTTGTGCACTTTGTTCCTTTAGTGCATTCCGTTCCTTTAAAAGAATCTTGTGCCAGAATGTATCTCTAATATTTGCAATTGTGTCCTTTATTGCCCCTTGTCGTGCTGCAACCAGAAGAAAATTGTTTTCTCCTGCGTCAACAAGTTGTTCCGGAGCAGACATTTTCCCACTTCTTCCCCTACGAGATGTTGGATTTGTTGAAATTATGTAATTATCGGTGACAGATTTCCATCAATTTAAATTTGTGTTATGCCGAAGAAAAAAAATTATTAAAATAAATAAATAAACAAAAATAAATATATATTTAAATATGGACTCTTAAAGCTAAGACCAATTGTCTATAAAAGTGTGTAAATTTTTTACATAGTTGTTTTTATGGTTAATTAATGATCCTTCAGTAAAAGTTATAATGAAAAATTTTATAAAAGTGCATAAATTATGTATGTCAAATTATAATTAATGCGTACAAATGGTTTAAGTT
The DNA here is from genome assembly GCA_907164885.2 of Dolomedes plantarius. Lineage (NCBI taxonomy): Eukaryota > Metazoa > Arthropoda > Arachnida > Araneae > Dolomedidae > Dolomedes > Dolomedes plantarius. The sequence continues at coordinate 2,005,888 of OU015501.1, read as the reverse complement.
ATGTTGATACTGTAAGGGTTAGCTAAATCAAATATAAACATAAATTTAATCATGCTTTTCTTCAGAAATTTAATATTGGTATTATCCCTTTCGAACCTAAAAGAGCAGATCGTTCTTTTAAGTATCTGTTTGTCACACGCAGTTTTAAATCTCTAGTAAAATACGGAGTAAAGTAGGTCAACTGTACTATAAACATGGGTCGAAGGTCACGTTACTCGGGAGTGGAGAGCAATAAATATCGTTTAGTCATCCATAGTTTCGTTAAACATGAATCGGGTGTTTTGCGGAATTTTAATTGTTTTTCAATTTTATAATGCTTTCCTTTTTCCTTTCTCACCTCAATAATAAGTGATAAATAAATATAGTAAGTCGGAGCTTCTGTAAACTAAGTAGAGGTAATTCTTTCCTCATTTCTCTTCCATGTTTTAATCCGTGTTTTTTGCATTTGAATTTTAAATCTTTGCAATTGAATTATTATCCCACATGAATATTTTCTCATCTTTGTAATATATTTAGAATCATAAGAGTTTAAGATTTTGTTTTATTATATTGAAGTATTAAAGTATGGTTTTGATCCTCGTGAATATATTGTTGAAGGTTAGTCAAAATGTAGTACTATAAGATATTTTCTGGTGTAAAGGTAGAAATTCAGGCGTAGTTTCTCATAAACGGAGCGTCCTTCTATCTAATAGCTTCTAGGTACCGCCAATATCGCAAAGCACTCATTACTATTGCGTAAACGGAGGACTTTTCTTCTCTGCGGGTTTAACTCGTCGTTGCTGTCGGACCTGCTGTCCGCTCCTGTATGTAATCCGCGCCCCGTCCGGGCAAGTCCAGTGGCCGCTGCAGCCTTCGCGATGCTTCATAATTGAATAAAGGTGATTTCCTGGACAACAACAACAAAAAAAAAACATAATTCATGGTTACTTATTAGGAATTAGTGTTTACATTAGAAATTAAAGATAACAGGTATTGTAAAGAAATTTTGGTTTATCAGTGTCATTTTATAGAAAGGTATTTTTGTGGATATTATATTGTTTTGGATATTTAATATTAAAATTAAATTATTGCAACTGATAGGGAATATTGAAGTAATGAAGATTGTTATTTTGTTAACCACGTACCATGTACCCGTGTGTTAGAGTACATCTAAATATTCTTGCAAAATTTAAACGAAAATAATGCACCAACTGAATTGGACCATATTCCTCTGACCTCGAGAAAAAGATTGAGAAATTCCAGATTGTCAATAGAGTGAATTTATGAACTTAATTCTTGTTGTTGCCTAACTACTCCCATATATTTCTAAGGACGGGTATGATATAGTTTAATCAGGATAGAACACCAGCGTAATAAACTAACGTCTGAGCTTCACATTTCCTTAACACTTTATCATATTTCTCCCAAGAGATGTTGAGAGTTAAGATATTACAACGTAAATTCTTCCACATTATCACGTTTAATATTTGACTAATTAATATTTTATATTATAAATTGTTTTATATTTTTTCCATATTATGAAATTTTCGAAACCTCCTTGTTCAATATTGATGTCTACAACCTTTAAGGAAAAAAAATTATGTTGTATTCTTCTTTGTTATATTTTGTTTAGTGAATTTATGTAATGTGTATTCTTTATTGTGTTTTAAAATGTTAAGGACAGTAAGCGGACAATGAGAATAATATTTCGAAAAATTTACCCTCTTTAATTTGTAAATTTATGCGGACATAGAAAATACTATTTCGAAAAATTTACACCCGTAAATTTTAAACTGATCTTCTAAATTTCGTAAACTGTTCTCACAGGAAGGAAAGTCTTGCTCGTGGAGCCTGGGCCCGGCCCCTCTCGCAAGTCTTTTTCCGGAAGGGGGGATATTGTAATAATAACTCCCCATCCTTATAAACTGTTCCGCCCCACCTTTTTTACTTAACGCGTATTCTAAATTATCCTGTTAATAAAGCACGACCCCTTTTCTAAAATTGCAACCTAAAAGTAAAATAAGATAATTTATCGTAGCCCTGCAGATCCTTATACAGGCATGTGAAGTAGCTGAACTCAATAACATCCCCAGATATGAGTGTAGGAAGTTTTATGAGATTCCGAATGCCAGTGTAATGTCAAAATTCTTGAAGAGCCCTCGAACCACTCTGAATTTATGGGTTCTGTAGCGTCAAAACCACACTTTTCAAGAACTTTATGGCCACTTATCCTGCACCCAGGTCAATAGTTCGCGGTTCTAACAAGCGTGGGATCTAGCAGTAAAGTCCCCGGGCAAAAACTTAAGTGGACACGCGTACTCCACGAATCTAAAGACGCCCAATTATAATATTAAGTAGTTTAGGCCCTCTGGCGTCAATATCGCAAAGCACTCATTTACTATTTGCGTGAACAGAAGATTTCTGTCTCTCGGTGTCTAACTCTCGTTGCTGTCAGACCTGCGGTCCGCTTCTGTCTTGTCCTGTTTACGCGCTGCTCCGCTGCTGTCCAATATGATTTAAAATCTGCGTTCTGAATGCACCCCGGCAGGGACCGGTGGCGTTGCTATTGTGTGTGTCCAGTTGTCAAGATACCTGTGTTTTTCTGAATAATATTTGTCTACATTAGAATCCGGAATAATTAATATGCGTCGCATATCTGTTGTGTGCGTCCTTCCAATGCCTCTCAGTGTGTGGTTTTCCTCCCGATGTGTCAACGGCTCTCGTGAAATGGTCCTTCATCTCCTGCACTCTGGCTACGTCTACAACATGTTGTGTTTTCAATCTCTTCTACCTAGTTTAAGTTAAGTTTATCGTGCTCGTTAGACGATATCATTATATATATGTCATGCGCTGTACATCACGTAGTCGAGGAGATGATATCTCCCTACAAGATCGGCACTTTACGGTAATCAGAACTTTGGTAGTCGTGGACCGTTGAGGGAACTCTCGAGGAGAGGCAGTGAAGGGACGCACAGAACGAGAATGCGACTCATATTATTTTATTCCGGATTATTCTGCAGACAAATACTATCAGCAAACACACTACTTTTACAACTGGACACACCCAATAGCAATGCCACCGTCCCTGGCGGGGCGCATTCAGAAGCAGACTTTACATCGTTATATCGGACAGCGGCGAGGCAGCGCGACAACAGAACAAGGTAATAAGAGAAGGCGAGGGAAACAGGCGCTAGGACGACACCAGGACAAGACATCGACAGACAGTAAAGTGTCCGCCGAAATCTTTTGCAGAAGGTTATAAAGTGTAGGGACGCTGACCGCGGGGAAATCTTTTGATCGGCTAGAATTGGGCATCTGACTTGATTACATAAGGGTCGCATGATGTTCCGAAAAGCGAACCGTGGTGAAAACAACACGTGGTGCTGATTCATATTTACAAATATCTTTAACGCGCGTGCACTAAAGGGTAATATGGATCGTTAGTTCGTTAATTCCTAGGTCGCAATTAGAAGAAAGGGATTGTTCTTTATTGAGAGGATGCAAGGATAATTTTAATACGCTTAGATATGTAATGGTGGGGCCGGTTAGTATCATATATATATATATTCCAAAATTTATTAAAATAAACAACTTTACGACTGGTATGGTAAGTATAAAATTTCTTAGGTAAAAAGCTAACATTGTAATAGTATCCACATTCTCTTCTTAAAGTCTTTGCCTTCTGTCATTAATATATGTTGTACATACTAAAATATCTCTCAGAATCTAACGCTGTTAATGGGACTAAAGATGCTTTTGATATGCTGCCTTTGCAAAGTAAATGTAGCAGCATTTCGTTGCAATTAAAATCTGTATAACATGAAAAGGAGTCGCTTTTTACTGTAAGTAGCTCTCTGTGAAAATGGTTGTATCCATTGATGACTCTGGGACGGACAAACTGTCCTGGTGAAGTTCAGAGCAAATCCGAAGAGCGGAGACCCCTTCGTGAAGACGTGAATTCTTTTAGTTATGCAAGTATGTTAATAAATTATTACTATTATTACCTAATTTTGCTTAAAAAGCCGTTTATCGCTGAGTTTTCGCTGAAATGTAGTAAAAAATGTAGTTTTCGCATTTAGTCACATCTACACTGCTCAAAAAAATTAGGGGAGAAAGCAAAGAAGTTAAGAAAACCGTGCGAGACAGCCACGTATTGGCATAAAATGGATAGTACACGCGTATCAATGCGCAATACAGAAAAAAAGACTTAAAAAAATTTGTAATTAAGCTTTAATTCTTTGAAAATATGGAAAAAAAATGAAAAGATGATTTAGGGCAACAATTTGGTTACATGTAGACGATAAAAAAAAGTATTCTTTAGAAATGATGCAAGATTTTTAATATGGCGTGTGGTCTCCTCGAACAGCTAAGACTGCTGCACACCTGTTTTCCATGGACGCGATGATGTTATCGATAAGACTTTGGGGAATACTGTTCCACTCCACAAGAAGTGCAATCTCCAAGTCTCGGAGAGTAAAAGGAGGCCTTGGTCTCGCAGCAATGCGTCGTCCGAGCATGTCCCAAACATGTTCGATTGGATTCAGGTCAGGAGAGCACGCTGGCCATTACATACGCTGTATTGTTTCAGCTTCAAGCATGTTTTCCACAAGACGAGCTGTATGCGGTCTGGCATTATCATGCTGGAAAACAAAGGAATCTCCAATGGCTGCAGCGTAAGGTATGACATGAGGTCTCAGTATCACTTTTGCATACCTACGGGCCGTCAAAGTACCATTCCGAATGATATGCAGGTCCGTACGTCCACCTATGCTGATTCCACCCATACCATAAAACCAGCTCTTCTGTATTGTGACCTTTCACGAACGAATGTGGGGGTAATTTCGAGTGCCCCTTTCAATCCATACCAAAACACGTCGGGTGTCACACTCCAGACTGAATCGGGACTCGTCTGTAAACAGCACTTGTCTCCAATCATGTTGCTCCCAATCTCGATGTTCAGCAGCCCATCTTCTTCGGGCCGCACGGTGGCGTGAGGTCAACGGAATGCAGACCATTGGCTTACGTGCATAGAGACCTCCCTGATGAAGCCTATTACGTACTGTTTGACTGGACACCCTTCGTCCTGTTGCCAAGAGCAACTTTCTTTGCAGCTGAGTAGCATTGTCTGTTCTGTTTCGACGAGCTGTTAACAGTATATACCGGTCATCAGTTGCTGTAGTGGCGCGTGGCCGACCTTGCCCTGGTCGACGTCTAACATTCCCTGTTTCTTGGAATCGATTCCACAGCCTTGCAACGACACTTCTGGCGACTCCAACAGCATCCACGACACTACGGTGTGTTTGCCCGGATTCATGTCTGCCTATAATACGCCATGCCATGGATTCTGTTAAATCACGTTGTTGAGACATTTTCAAGTCACCTTTTCCCAAAAAGAATAACTGAGCAATCGAATTTCATACTTAAGGCAGTGAAACAGACGTTTCTGCAACATCCCGATTTCCGCCCTTATGTTCTTTTTCTGAATTTTGACGTCATGAACTTTTGATTTGCATATGAAGTTTTCTTCTTCTGTTTCCTGCTAGCCTTTAAATTATGGATGATTTATTTTATGTTACTTATCGGTGTAAGTATTTGCGTAATTTCGTTAAAACCATGTGCTCCCCTAATTGTTTTGAGCAGTGTATTTCGTAAATACGAAAATTACGTATCCCTAGGTATAGTATATACGTGTACTTATTTTATCATCTGGCAACTGAGATAATACAATGTTTCACCTATAAATGTAGAATTTAATTTTTATTTTTACTATAAATATCAATTTAATTTTGCTAAAATGTATGATTTAAATTTTTTTCTTATATGTCTCCACAAATATTGTATTATTGTTATAATTATAGAATTTTGATTGGGATGAATTTAATATTCTCTCCATTCTAGAGTTGAATGCTGAAATTATCCCCAGCTAGAATATGAAGTTACATGTACCGCTAATATAGGAAATGTAGGTTAAAGAAGTTGTTGAAAACACACAGCGCCATGGTAGTAAAATTGGATTATGCGCCTTTCTTGATCGGTAGACCCGGCCCCGGTTTCGAAATTTTCAGTTTCCTCTTCATCTGGAGGTGACATTCCTGCCCTGAAAAAGGGTTATAAACATTTTACTATTGAATTGAGTAGTTGAGAAATATCAGGGATTCTAAGTGAATATTCTTTCTCGAGAAATACTGCTGCGTCAGAGCAATGAACGATGAACAACAATTTCGATAACTTTGAAAAACGATCTCGATTTCATAAGCCTAGCTAGAATAGGAACCAAATTCTGGAAGTAGTCTCGAATCATATAACGCTAAATAAAATAAATATGTGTGTTTTAGAGAAACCATTTCCTAACTGATTAAATCGTGTTGAAATTTTTCACAAATCTTAAAATTTCTGAACAGCAGCGGCAAGTTTTACGGAATTTCGATCGATTATTTGTAGCTGTTACATTCCTTTAAAATTCAGATTCATGTATTGACTTCCGAATTTGAGTTTTTGCTTCCTTCGTGTGACTTTTTAGCATTTTAGTTTTTCCTCCAGCCTCTTCTGCCCGAAGTTTTTATTATCGATTTTGATATTTTACAGTTAGGCATACTTTTTATTTATCGTTTCGTGTGTCTGGTATTTCTATGCATGTTTAGTGTAAAGAAGAATTCTACGCTGGGAAAAAATGCAGTAGTATAAATTGTATGGCAAAATTTCTATCGCACGGACTTAGTGCAAGTACCGATGGCTGGCTGTAAGTACAGATTCACGTGATAAAACAAATGAAATTTTTCGTATTAAAATTACATTATCAGTAATAAAGAAAAAGAAAAACATGAAAAGAGTATAAGTCTGGTATGTTCATCATTCTTATTTCAGTTGGAATCCATAAATAATCCATTGATAGTCTGATAGTCCACCTATATGTGCCAATTTGAAACTAAAATTCAATTTTCGATGCATATTTTTTTCACCAGTCAAGCAGCTCCATTTTAATTTCCCTCTCATCAAAAAACGCTGAGTGTAATTCGAATTGATTTCGAATGATTGGAAAGTGTCGTTCTGGGTAAGCGGGGTTTCGTATTGAATAAAAATTTACTCTTTTTCCTTGTATGCTTATTTCTTTTATAGAAATCATTCATGTTATTACATATGATTGCTTGTATTCAAATGTTAAATGTAACATTCATTTGCTTGGTTTGAACAGTTTGAAAATTTCACGAAATTCTTATCGCGAATGATGTAAGATAGATTAGAATTATATTTTCATGAAATTAACTATACTTTTCTGTTTGGCGGATTGGTCAAATTTATAGAAAGCACGACGTTGCGTCATCCTTTTCTATTCAAGTGTTAATCTCAAACAGGATCTGTAAACAAAGTGCTTTAATTCGATAAACGCAACAACAGGAAATATAAAGGGTGCGTCAAGTTCAGTGGAAGCAATTCTATTCATTTCCATAAACTTTGTATGCGTTTCAATTATCACGAGCTATTTCTTGGTTTGGTAAGATTTGCACTTCGTCTCTATATTTCAGTTACTAAGCCGATTCTTTGGGCAGTCCGACTGCATCAATTCACTTCATTTTCATCTAAAATGAAAGATTTTATTCCACAGATGTGTCAAATTTGATTTTTTGTTCGCAGTTTCTATTCATTAGCGATAATTTACAATTAAAAATTGCTTTCTGCGCATGCTCAATGACATGTTTAAGTCTGGTTGCTAAGCGCGAGGTGTCGTATCGCGGGAGAGCCCTGAGGGACTCTTAGTATCTTGGTGCAAGAGAAAACATTGCGTTGTATAGTCCTTCGAAGGAAGGAACAGACTTTGTAACCAGTCACTCAAAATAAGCTCACCGATATACAACATATAATTATAAAAGTAAAAATCATTAACTATCATTACCCAGGTTGTTCCAACAGATTTGTTTGGTCATGAAGTGTATTATGAGTAGTGTGAAATAATTTCACTGAAGCATATTGTTAATGGGCCATATACATATTTAATTAAATAAAAAAATCCACAGAAAAATTTACTACATGCACAATAAATTTCATTTCAATACTAAAGGCATTCAGATCCACATGTATAGTTGCTGGCTCTTTAAGCCAGCAAAAGGTTTTCGCAGATTTGTTAAAAGCTACAAGGCATTTCAAGATTCTTTTATGCATTGTAAAACGTAGTGAAAGGAAAAAAAAAGAGTCAGCATAAGAAAAGGCCTTTTACATAAGTTTAAAAGATTGTTAGAAAAGGGAAACGTACGCAATAAAAATATATTTATGGTAGAGAGGGGAAGGTTTGGAAATAGCCGCCGCTCCCATATAAAGGCCCCCCATAAGAAAAGGCTTAGTAGTAAAATTAGATCGCGGTTAGTCAAAGGCCCCATGATAAAAGAGTTGCGTTGGACGAGGGTCAGTCGAAAAAGCCCCTTTAGAATAAGGAATGGGAATGGAAGGGATTGTAGTGAAATTTACGCAACAGTAGCAGTATTGTCGGATCATGGTCAGGAAAAGATGTTATAAAACTGACCAGGTGTTAGAAAATAAAATATAAAAAAAAATGTAGAAAGGAACAGGGGAAAAAATGTGAAAGAATATGAAAATGTTTAGTATAGGTCCAATGAGAAGTGTGATTTTAATAAAAGATAAATATTAGGGCCACTAGAAAAGGGTTTTAAGACGTAGGTGGAGTTTATATGGAGAAGAAAATACTGTGATTGGAAGGTGAAAACATGTATGCAAAAAGTTGAGATAAATATTAAGGGGTAGAAATGATACACATATAGAGAGAAAGTTTTCAGAGAGTTGAGATCAGACGAGATTCTTTCGCAGTGAGGAAAGGGCCTTCGGGCCCCGCTCTGGGGTAGGGTTCTCGAACCCCCTGCGATAAAGATGGAACAATATTAATGTTCCCGTAGCAACGCCGATTTGGGGTAAGTCAGTCTTTACATTTCTGTTGCCTGTTGACAGTACTATTTTAAGATTTAAATTTAAATTAAAATCCCGTAAATGATACATACCTTGTTTTATCCGGTGAGGACCCAAATTGTTATTTGAAAGAACATTAATCATTTTAACAGATTATTTTTTTCCATGTAGTTATATCATTTTAATACTGTAATTTAACTGTTTATTTGTGTAATAAATTTTCGTTGTTAATTTTGTAAATATTGGTCCTCATCATTTATATAAAACATTTAAGTTGTGTATAATCTTTCTCTACAGTGTCTACACGCTGGGTAAATAGTAAACGAACCTGTAATATTTTAACTTAAATATGTTAAAACCTATAATCGGTAAAACGCCCCAGCATAGTAACTGAGTCTCACTCTGTTTAGTTTTGACAATTTATCGTATTCATCTTTCATGCGTCAGCAGAACTTGTTCAAATAACTCATTGATGTTACTACATGCAACAAAACTTATAATCATATCAATACTAATTCAAAATATCAACATATATGTATAAAAAAAACATTCTTACTCAAAACACTGGCATTAGTTAGCTTTGGTAATAACTAATTAGTGGAATCTGATTTTTCCCTTTTTGAGGCACCCCTTAAAGAATAAGATATAATGTAAATAAGAATAGAAAAAAAAGTTTTATCTCCTGCATGTTGCTGTTACCAGAGTAGTCGTCATCTGAGCGCGGGAATTAGACAGTTAGTTGACCTGACCAGAGGGGTCTTTGTTCCGCTTCCTGATCTTGTGGGGGAGAGGTCTGTATATTACGAGTTCTGGATCTTGGAGAGCGTCAGAGTCTTATGTAGAGAGAGAGATAAGTCGGGCACTGGAAGGGGATTCGAAATCGATGTGGGGACTTGTACGGAACATCCTTCTAGCGTGTAGATTCGGGAAACCGGTGGGCGCTTTGCGTAGAAACAGGTAATCGGCATGCATCGTCTCGGTGGTTCGCAAACATCAGTAAACTGGAGGGGCGTGTAGCATAGTAACAGGCAGATCGCTAAGCGCAGTCGCAGGTATCGTCATGAAATATCTTTGCAGTCCATAGACTAGGGGACAGCTAAACGATTCACACCAGTTCAGTAGCTTGGCGCAGGCATCATTCAAGAAATACGCTCTCTGGTACTCACGGCCGGTCTCTGCTTTCGGTGGTCTCAACCTATCGTTGCACCTCCAAGATTTTCATCGGAATCATCAAGAATTGTGCTGAATTTCCCAAGAATGGTTGCTAATCTCTAGAAAAATCGTCTCTAAAAATCTCTCCATAATTGTCTCTAATAGTCCATAGTCTGCCGCCAAAATTCTCCAGAAAATGGTCTCCATTCTCGTCCAAAAAATTGTCCAGAAAATAGTGTCAAATCTCCCGAAAAATCGTCTCTAATTCCCCATGATTGTCTCTCATCGTCCAAAAATGTCTCAAATTCTCCCGGAGCTCTCGTGTAGTGCCCTTAAATATGGACTTAGTCCCAGACCAACTCCCCAGGGGGAGCTATAGTTGCATCCGTCTTCACCCTCTGTTTCTAGAACCGCTATTCGCTCGCGCCCCTTATCACGACGAATCCACTTAAATTGAGGGTTTGCTCGTAGGCATTTATCGGGCGTTGAACCCAGCAAATTTCTCGAAACCCTACGTTTCCTGGTAGACGCCTAGGTTAGCGTCATGACGCGTAAATGAAATCACAAAACGACGCCATTTTGTATACTATGGAGAGGTTATACCTATTCAATTAAACATCCCTTAATTTTCTCAATCTTACCCTCAAATCAAGAGGAAATCAGATCCTTTACATTATCATCACACATTATGCGATAAAGAAGAACAAAAATATATAAAAACACTAATCAAAAATATGAAAATTTAAAACATTATCACACTACAATATATAATATATATATATATATTTATATAAAATATCCCATTGTAACATATAATATATAATAATGCGCTTCCATCCTCCGTGATCCAAGTATTTATCTAAAATGACCGCCGTTCTTTTAGAATTCACTGCTGAATTACTTATCTAAAATGAACACTATTGTAGAATTCACTGCTGAATTCTACACGAGGCCGTATAACACGTTAGTTTGTTTCTCCCGAGGAATCTGTCTAGCTCTCTCTCTGCCATTTTTATTTTGAATTATGTTTGTTCGATATAGATTAAACCAGTGGCGTAGCGAGGGGTGGGTAAGAGGGTCTATCATGCCCCGGGCGCCACTCGCACAGGGGTACCAAATGGTCCTTTTCACTAATTCTATATATTATATTACTATGTTTTTCGGAAAGGGGGGTGCCAAAAAGGTATCGTGCCCCGGGCGCCAGTTATGCTTGCTACGTCACTGATTTAAACCTGACGGAAATTGTTTATTTCGCGCCGTTGAGTAACCCTATTTCTTTTTATAGAGTTCAGTAGTAATTTTTTAAAGTGTATTTCTCTATTCTTAATTTTATCATTTTCAATATTTGTCAATGATGTGTTGAGTACAATTTGTGTATTAGTACATTTATTTACTATCCAGCCGTCATGTTTTGACGGGTACCATAAAGTTTGATGTGGGAGGTTGCACTTACAGAGTATGGACAATCATGTTAAAATTTAAGGTAAAATTTAAAATTCTAAAAGAACAGGAATATTTCTAGTTTGTTTGGTTTTATAAAATTAAATTATCTTAAAAGTGAATCTGTTTAGTTATTTGTTGCTGGAAGTCATAAAGAATTCGAAAAATGAAATTTGAAGATTATTTTGATTGAGTTGTTTTAATGAGACTTTTTTTTCCTTTCGGTATCAATTACTCACTACAAAATTTGAACTTCGATTTGAGAAATTTGTAAAATTAAAAAAAATTCTGTAAATACATATTAGTTTTATTTTTGTTTTTCCCTGTTGAATGTTTTAACTCATGAATTTGTCACTCACATGCGCCAGACCTTTTTTTTTTCGCTAACAAGAATAAAAACGGATTTGCTTGTTCCAGTGGAGTATTTACGCCTACTGACAACAGTGTAAAGCCACCTTTAAGATATAGTCATCATTTCAGTTTAAAATGCTGGCATAAAAAATAATTTGGTGAATTGTTCATTGAAGTAATGGAATCATTAGATGACGTTGAAATGAACATGCCAGGTCGTAATTATCATAAATTAGATATGGGAAGACTCATTTCCCTTGGAAGGAAGGACCGTCTATTTGGAATTGGAAGTTGGAAGACATTTCTCTGATATGCCGCTCGTTCGAGAAGGAAAATAACTGCTCAGTCGGCAAAACAAATATAACTGGGGAGAAATTTTTCTTTCAATTTGAGCTCTGGTTAATGATTTTATTGGGAAATTTCAGAGGTTTTATTAGATTCCAAAGACCACAATTAAATATTGAGCCTTCAATTAATTTGGCAATCACCCTACAAGGAATAACGTAAAAAGCCATGTCTTGCAAATACTAGGAAGAAAGGAATTTTCTGTTTTTTATAGAAGACAAAATTTTATGATATTTGAAATTACAACGAGCTTGTATCAGCGGTGTAACAAACATCGCCTGCCCTGTCAGTGTCGACGGATTATCTTGGTTAGAAATGCCAGGACAAAAAAGGTTTAAAAAATTGTAAGGTGGTGTTGATGTGCTTACTGCTTTTGCTGTTTGAAATACCCTCTTTGTGTTAATGATTGTTCCATCATCTGATTGTAGTTAGTGTCTTCCATTGTAGTTGAATGCTCCAAGATACCACCAGTAATATTGTCACAGATTTTAAAAGAAAGCTCGTTTGAACTACTATTTAATTCCCATGAATGTTCTACAGTTTCAAGATGTGTTGAATCTGAATGAAGTCAATGTACATTAATTCTAAATTCTCTTTTTTCTGTATCACATTCACTTTTTCTCGACCTTTTTATCTTTGGCTAATGTTACTTTAGGCAAATATTTCTAGGCCCATAGTTTTGATAATTTTTAATTTTTTTTGTTTTAAAAGGTTAATTTATTTTTTTCCAGTTAAATCCATATTTTTAAATTTTGATGTAGATCTGTTACTTTTCGTGTTGTGATGCATTTTTTACAGAATAAAAAGAATTATCGTAATAAAGTGGTTGAAAAATTTTATGTTCTTTACAATTTCTCCCCCAAAAGATATCTAGAATTGTATTATTGATATCTTTCAAGGGCGGCCTTATTCGTAGCAGAACAGTCAGGTCACAGACCCAAGACCTCTGCTCTCAAGGGGGGGGGGGGACAAAGACAAATACACCTTTTCTGATTATTACCAATGGGGAATTTATATCTACAAATTTCGTACCTTTTAAAATTGAATTGTTTTCCCAAATACAATCGTTAAGTTATGCATAGTTTGATCTCGCTGATACGCTTTTAGTGTCTAAATTCTGAAGATCTAGAAATAATATTTTGAAGTCAAATATTAACAACAAACACATCAGGGCTAACATCTGTAATGTCTATACGGGACCATTAAAAGTCATGACTGCATATTTTGGGGTTGCTGATTCTATGCATATTAACTCTATTTATTTATTTATTTTTTTGTTCTGAATTTTTGCCTAACAAATTAACTACAGGTATTCCTCGACTTACGACCGAAATTATTATTTTTTTTTTTACTTATTTTTATCTTTTTCTGAAAAATATTGTTCCTTGAATGTACAGTACATACCTATATGTATTACATGACATATAAAAAAGAAACTGGACTTAAGACCAATGTCTCGGTCCCTATCTCGGACGTAAGTCGAGGAATATCTCTATTATGTTCTACGATATTTTGGCCCATATCATTCTATTAATATTTTGAACAATCATAGTTTGCAAAGACGGGAGTTGAGTTATTCTACAATCACTTTCCTCCCCCATTGTTGTTCTAATTTTATAAAAATAAATAAATAAATAGACACACATACATAAGTCCCTCTTAAATTCATATGTCCCGACCCCCACAATTTAAAAATCAGTCCCTGGATTCGAGACAAACGTTTATTATGTTTCGCATTAATTTTTAGTCTTTTCACTGTGATTTTTCTCATGAATTTCTCCATTTCTTACTTACCTAAGTTTAGTTACTCCTATATATGACGATAAGACTTACTGAATACATTTAAAACAAATTTTTAAGTGATATTATTTATTAAGATGTTATCAATGTGCTAATATTTATTGTATTTGACTGCTTCCTTTAATGTTAGTGTTTATAAATTGCATATCATTGCAAACAATTTCTTTATTAATCACAATTTTTCTCGCATCGTATTTACGTAAGATTATTGAGTAGTTGCTTCATTGATATTCATTGTTATATCATATCGAGGGAAATTTCCCTTTTTTTTTTCTTTTTTTTTTTGTGTGTGTCTAATCCTTTTTGCAGGTTTAATTTTTTTTAAAAAATTGCTTGAAGATATCTGTAATTACGTTATGAACGTCTAATATTGCCGTGGTTTCCTGTAATACTATTTTAAGCCGTAATTTTCCGATTTTTCGTCGCTGCTGTTACTTAGGTAATATTTTATATGAAGCACAAAATGCGACGGAAGTTACGAAGTCTTGCGTTTACACAGTGGATGAAGAAACATTTTTTAGCGAATGAAATTAAAGAATAATTATTTTATTAATATAGAGGTGAGTGTGGCAACAGCTATCATCAATGTTGGTAGTGTTTACTTAGCGCTCCTGAAATTTATAAGATAAAATGGTATATTGTGTTTTTCAATGAATATTTATTTATGGTATTAGTTATAACAACTTGAGAAGATCGTAAAGATATAATTTTATTATAATTAAATTATATATAGTGCAGTTTTGACATAGACGGATACGGCGGCAGTACTAGGCCTAACTGGCGTAGGGAGACGCCCACAGCGGTACTGGAAGCTTGGCTTTTCGGCAGAAGAGGTATACTGTGGATATATTGTTCACAATCTTCAGAGATTAAAAGTTTTGACATACAGCGGGAAAATTTCTGGAAAGCTGCAGGCAGCTGTAAACAGAAAAAAGATAAGGATTTAGTTGAAGTTATATCACGAACAAGTTGTTGGTGAATTGTTTTGATTTTCAATAGCGGCCAAGGTAGGCTTGTTGTTTATTTTCTGTGTCTCTGATGGACGTATTTATAGAATTTATTGTCATGGTGCTTTATGTGTATACACAAAAACTGTGCTAAATATAGTGTGCTATGCGAGATATTGGGAGACTCTATAATAATAATAGAGTTGTTATTGAATAAAGTTTGCCGTAGAGATAGCTTTAGCAATGTATAGAAGGTCAGAAAGGACATCTAAACCAGCTTCGAAGAAAGGGCAGAAAGGCCCTGAATTGAAAACGCTTAAGGAAATGGAAGAGAAACGCCAGAGGGTAGTAAAGGTGATACACCAGTGACAAGTAAAGAGGGTAGGCCAGGAGTGAGTAAAGATGAGACGCCACGATTAAGGAAGGAAAGTTATGCCGAGTACTAGTAAATAAGAAATACGTAGTGCAAGTGGATTAGAAGATTTAGGAAAAGAAGGAGGGGAGAGAGAGAAAGAGATGGCGAAATTGAAAGAAGGTATATGATGCAGCGTATACATATGGTGACTTGACAGTCAAAGAGGTACATGAAAGAATGGTTTTAACAGTAGCGAAAAGCAGTTGCACGGCAGAAGAAAAGGAGAGCTTATTAGAAGATATCGGCACTATAGTGGCGCTATTTAGGAAGCAGCAAGCGCACACGCAATTTGTAAGAGGAATGTTACATGAAAGGAAGAAGGAAAAGGACCTTATAAGTGAAACATACGCAGATAGAGCCAGAGCGAGGTGTAGAGCAGTCGAGATCTGCGAAAAGAGATGAAAAAGGTTTACACGTGATCACGATAGTACCAAGGGAGGAACAGAATGCTGAAGTAACTAGAACGACATACAGAATGAAATCAGTTCAATAAAGATGAAAGTGGGAATAAAGGCATTTAGAAAAAATAAGTAAAGGAGGAATGTTAATTGGCACGGAAACAGTTGAAGATATAGATAAGATAATTGAGGAAGTTAGAAGTAATGATAAGTTAATGGAAAAGTATAAAGTAGAGAAACCAAGGAAGAGGAGACCTCAAATTGTAATATACGGAGTGACTGAGGAGTTAGAGATGGAGGAATTGAAAAGTATGATAAAAGAACAAAATGTAGAGTTAGAAGAGGGAGAAATACAGATGATCACAAAATTTAAAGTTAGAGGAGGGTGAAAATGTCATTCTAAGCTTGAATGGTGAATCGTTTAAAAAGATAATGAAAACAAAAAAAAATAAAAATAGGTTGGAATAGATACAGTATAAGGAATATCTGAGACCCAAAATTTGTTTTAAATGCTTCCGAAATGGTCATATAGCAAAAGTCTGTTTGAATAATAGAGTATGCAGAGATTGTGGAGAAAATTATCACGAATGTGACTGTGAAAAACAGATTACTTGCGTTAATTGTAAATTCTTTAATAGTAAAAATGAAAATAAAGTAGAAATAAGACATGCGCCTACCGCTATGACGTGCACTAGATATAGCACGGAGGTAAGCAGATTAATTAGCAGAACTGATTATGACCCATAATGTTATCATTTAAATGCGTTCATTTTAATTTTAATAGATCTATTAACGCGGTACGAGATTTTGCAAGCAGTGTGAGTTTTTGATATAATTTCGGCAAATGAGCCATATTATAAAGGAGGGGTAGATAGGGTGTTGGCAGGATTTCCAGCGATCTACCAGAAAATATATAAAAAATGTGGGAACCCAAAGCAGCTTTAATAGTGAAAAAAAATATTAGATATATAGCTATAATTATAACCGAGTATATTGTGGGAATAAAATGTGGTAGTGATAACAATGAAACTATTTTTATTACTATTTACTTGCCACCAGCGGGTGGCAGTATGGAAAGGGTGGAGCCCCAATGGAGTCAATTGCAAGCCATTCTAGAAAAGTATAAAAATAAGAAAATAATCTTAATGGGAGATTTTAATGCTAATTCAACGATTTGGGGTAAAAGACCTACGAATGAAAGAGGGGCAGAGGTAATAAAATTGATATTAAGATTTAATGGAATAATACATAATAATCCGGAGAGTATCCCCACATATGATTGCCCATTTGGCCAAGGTTGGCCGGACATAACGATAACATTTGGCTTGAAGCAAGAGTATGTGAGTAATTGGGAGGTGACTGATCATATGTTAATTCAGATCACAATGCAATACAATTTGATATAATTATGGGAGATATAGAGAAGCAAATAGAAAGCAGACCAAGATGGGAAATGAAGAAATAAGATGATGGATTTCCGAGTGGAGCTAAATCAGTAATAGGCGATCTAAAGAACCAAATGGGAGAAGTAAGTATAGATGAAAGCATTAAGAGGTTTAATGATAAAGTAATTGAGCTGTGCAAAAAGCATAGCAAAAGAAAAAGAGCAGGTTCATAAGGCTTGCTGGTGGACGAAGAGTTAACAGTAAAGAGAAGCAAAGTGCGAGCATTGAGAAGAATGCAAAAAGCTAGTAGTCCACTTGAGAGGAAGCAGAGGATGATGAGATTTAAGGAAGAGAGAGCCCAATATAGACGCATGATTGTGCAGGCGAAAAGGGACAAATTTAGAGAATTTTTGGAGAAATTAACAGTTGATGATACATTTGGATCGGTTTAAAGGTATTATAGCGGAAATAAAACAGAATGTGTAAATGCGCTGAAAATGAATTCGATGAATTAGTAGATGATGAAGAGGAAATAGAAAAGAATATTGGCAAATTATCATTTTAGAACAACCGATGAGCTTGAAGAGAAGATGTAGAACAGTATGATATGAGTAATTCTATGGAAATTACAGAATTAGAATAGAGTTCATAATGGAAAGTATGAAGAAAGATAAAGTTCCTGGGTATGAGGGTATTACATTAAGTGTAATTTATGAAGTTAACTATGCAGATAAAGAGCTATTGCTTAATTTATTCAACAGATGCTGGTCGGAGTCTTATTTTCCTGTGGATTGGAAAAAAGCTCAAGTTCTGTATTTTCATAAAGAGGGAAAGGAAGTAATAAATCCTGGCTCATATCGACCTATCTGTTTACTTCCTGTTCTAGGAAAAATTTTAGATAAAATCATTACCATAGACTGATTATACATCTGGAAAGAAATAAACTGTTATCTGAAGCTCAATACGGTTTTAGGACGTGGCATAAGTACATCCCATGCATTGAATAACATCATGAAAATCATCAAAGATAATAAAAGTAATAAGATGCACACATGCCTCATATCGTTAGATATTAGGAATGCATTTAATTCTATAAAAAAGAAAGCATTATTAGAGAGCTTAAAAAGTTGAACTTAGAGGGTAAATTATTTAAGATTATTAACAGCTTTTTAATTAATAGAAAAGTAATATTAAGAAGAGGGGAACATCTTTATAATGTAGGTGTACCGCAGGGATCGTCACTGGGGCCGATTCTGTGGCTTATTGTAATCAATGAATTGTTGAAGATAGAGAAATATAAAGATCATTATTTTATTCAAGCATTTGCAGATGATATTATGATAATGTTAAGTCCAGTTGAGTTTAAATTTACAGAGCTATCTAAAGGTGCACTTGAAGAATGTGAAAATTGGGCAATAGAATAGCCTTGATTTTAGCATCGATAAGTGCTCTGCACGATTGTGGCAAAGAAAGGATCAATAAGTCGAAGATCAACTATTAAAATAGGAAATAGGAGTATAAAGTATAGACACGAGATCAAATATTTAGGGGTGCTCATCGATGCCAAAATAAACTTCTTAAAACACTTAGATATGGTTAAAGAGAAGGCCTTGAATTATATGTATAAATTGATGAGGATAATTAAGAAAACTTGGGGAGTTAACCCAGAGATTGTAAAGAAAGTTTATAACGTTGTGATAGAAAGAATGTTGTTATATGCATCAGATGCATGGTACAGAGATCAGAAAGTATTTAATAATAAATTGACCCAAGTTCAAAGACCATATTTACTTATGATAACTAAAGCTTATAGAACGCTATCGACTGATGCATTGAATGTTATGGCGGGATGTATGCCTCTTTACTTAAAAGCAAGTATGAGTAGGAGCTTTACAACATTTATGATGAAGGGAAACAAGTAGAGGTGCAGGGAGAATTGTTGGGCGAAACGAATAGTGAAAAAAGGGCTAGAAGAATTAGAGGTATTGAAGATCTATGAGTATAGAGTGGGTATTTGATTCTAAACCGCAGACAAAAGTGCACATATATACAGATGGATCAAAAATAGGAGAAAGGGTAGGCGCAGGAATGGTTGTGTATAGGAAGGAAGACAAACGGAGATATATACAGAAAGGATACAAGGGGGAAACTCGTATGTGGCAGAGTTGAGAGCAATAGAGAAGTCATTGGAGATCATGAAAGAAAAGAGCATAAATGTCTTTGATATCTATAAGGATTCAAAAAGTGCCCTAGAAGAGTTGAGAACTGTAGGGTACAAAGGAGACATAGTAGAAAACATAAAGTCATTCATTAAAAGAGAAAATATGCGAGTAATGTTTCACTGGGTAAAAGCCCATATCAGAATTGAAGGAAATGAGGCAGCTGATATAGCGGCGAAAGCGGCAACGGAAAAGAATGACATTGAAAATATCTACAAATATAACAGGAAAAACGTAAAGAAAAAGTTAGAAAATGGGCAAAAGAGTGCTGGCAAGACAAATGGAATATGTCTGAGAAGGGAAGGCGGGTGTATCAGTTTTCCCGAAAGTTACAGAGAAGAGGTTAAGTGCAGATTTAAATTAAATCAAGCTATTACTGGCCATGGCTGCTTTGCCAGCTATCAACACAAATTCCATCGTAAAGATAATAAGTGTACTTGCGGAGCTATAGAGACAGTGGAACATTGTTTATATGAGTGTTTAAAATACCAACATTTACGAAGTGTCTTACCATTTGACCATAGTAACTGGGACAGAGAAAAATATTTTAATAATTATTACTGCAGAAAAGTAGTCAAGGCGATAATGAATGCACAAATGGATTACTACTTACCGTTCTCAGCTGAGGGAAGGAGTACCTAGATAGAACACGTTGGTGTTAGGAGATAGGCCATCGCGAATATAATGTTACGATAAATTTTCATGTTTAAAGATAGTAAAATGTTGCTTTAGTAACTGAAAAGAAATGAATGAGAAACGGTGTATATTAAAATGTTAAAAAGCTAAGAAATATGAGATAAATTAGTAATGTAGAAGAAAAGGCTAAAAGGGAAGTTTAAATGGAAAATGGTAACTGAATTATTGTATAAAAATTAATGTTTTAAGTAACTAAAGTACGTCTAGTATAAGAATTGGAATAATATAGTTGTGAAATAAGGCCTACTTTGAATAGTAAAAAAATTAAGTTAGGTAAAATGAATATATTAAATAGGAAATACAAAGATTATTTCAAGTAATGTTACAAGCGTAATGGCTAATACGTATAAGATCAATACAAGCAATAGCATAGAATAAGGTAAGGTAAGCTAATTAGAATATCAAGTGTAATAGTATATTTAAAGTCTAATGCAACTTGTAACATAACAAGCGTAGAACAAGTTTTATAAATAAGTCAAAAGGATACAACCTCGAATTGTGGCTAGTAGGTGAGAGATGACAGGAGCATCTAGAAGATTACACTGAAAATCCAGATGGCGTTTTGTTTAAAAGAACGGAAGGGCCAATCAAATTCAAGTGTGTGTTGATGCGGTGTTGGCATTTAATTAATGAATAACCTAATTTGAGATAGAAAAGATTCAGTGAAAGAAGAAAGAAAAAATTAGAAGAAAATAATGTGCATTTAGAGGGAAATAACTAGTTCAAAGAATGATTAAATAATATTAGTGTTTTGCATAATAAGGTTGGAGAGAGAAAGTTACTGAAGGGAATTAAAAAGATCACCAGAGTAGATCAGTGGCTCAGAGCTAGGGCTCTGGACTTCAGCGTAGAAGGTAGTGAGTTCGGGGCCTGACTCAGGGCAACTTGCGTTATGAGATGAAAAAGAAGGTTGAAGTAAAATTAAAAAGAAAAAAATGAATAAATAATTAATTAGCAATTAAATAATGATAAAAAATAAATAAAAGAATAATAATAAAATTAGTAAATGAAAAAAATATATATATAATGTAGGATAACTAAATATATTTAAAGGTATGCAAAGATTACACACAGTTAGTTATTATTATGTAAGTTGGCAGTGTGTACAAAACAGATGCCGAGGGAATTTATTAATGTATTGTCTGTGATATTAATTTTACATGATGTATTTTTCAGTAGTATGAGTTGTAATACCACTTGTCTACTGTTACACATAGAAATCAAAAAGAAAAGAAAAAGAAGAAATGTATTGTAATTTAACTTTGCTTGTAATCAGAAATAAATACAGAAAGGAAAAAGTCAACTGGAACCGGAAACGGCCAGCTCGAAAATTTAATTTGTTTTAGACCTCCAAGTAGAGAGTCTGTTGCCACAAATATGGCTAGGCAATAACTATGTTATTTTTGAACTTAAGTTGTTTGTTTAGTTAATGTGACTTATATACATAACCTCGCCGTTTATGCATTCCCAGTGGTCGGCATGATTTACGAATTAATATAGAGGTGATTATTGATCGTAGCCGAGAGCTGGCTCTTTTTGTTTAACTTAATATTGTTTGTGAGCCGTTCATTTTAATATTTTTTTTAGGCAGTATAGAGCAAGTTTTTTTTCTTTATCCCAGCTTAATGTTCATTTTAATTGCTCGTAGCGCGTGTACTTTTTTTTGTATAGTCTAGAGCAGGGGTGTCCAACCCACGGCCCAGAGAGAAAAAGCTCAAAGCGAAAATAAATATTAATAGCCTGCCTCGATTTAAAAAAAATAAAGCTTGTAGTTTTAAGCTTTATTCTTTGTCGATGGATGAAAGTACTGACACTACTGATATGGCTCAATTTGCCTTTTTATTAGACGTATAAATGACGAGTCTATTGTAACTGAAGAAAGACTTATTTAGTACCGTTAATAGACACGACAACCAAGAAAGTTTAAAATGAAGCAGTGAAGAAAACATTGGCACAATTTTCATTGTTGTTGTTCCTAATGCCTCCTAGCCGGAAGTCCCAGACCAGGTCCATATAGGATTCGGGCTGAGTAGTGTGGCTCCGGTTTATAACAGCACCACAAGGGTCGGAGTCCGACTTTCTAGGTGCCACCACAATTTTGACCGAGGGGCGACATCTGGGGGGAACGTACCTTCTCTACCTACTGATCTCATAGAAGGGTTTTCCGGTCTACGAATTTATTACAACTATTCTCAAGAGTGAAGCACACTAAGAGTGAAATTAGAGCCAAAATATCGAATAAACATCTTGAGAACTCCCTGAGAATTGCAACCACTTCAATTGACCTAGATATTGAAGCTTTCGTTTCTCAAATTCAATGCCAAATATCACATTCATTTTATGACTCCTTTAGTTATCATTTTAATGATAAATAAAATTTGTAATGAAATAAATACGTATGTTAACTATACATTATACTTTTTTTACTCATCAACTATTGTTAATGTTAGGCATATTTTTGTGTGACCCTAGAAAATTCGTATTCTTTCAATGTAGCCCAAGAAATCTTAAAGGTTGGACACCCCTGGTTTAGAGTCTAGACCAGGGGTCGGCAAGTAATTTTAAGTGGGGTCTGGATACTATTGAAAATTTTTATCGAGGTCCAGAAAAAAAATCTTAATACTTACTAGTTTTAAATTTTTATTTTGACTCATTTAAGTAATTATATAAAACACAATAGGTAGGTATTCTTAAAATTAACGCGAGAAATTACACCTGCGGTTTTTTATAGTTTGGTTCACGCGGGGAAAAGCTAATGCGAAGAGTGTCTTCAAGGTGGGCATCCGTTAATCTCGAACGATATTTGCTCTTCAAAAATTCATTTTTGAAAAAGATGATTCACATACATAAGTGGAGCCAAACATAGTAACCAGGTTGATATCTAGTTTTTGCAATTTTCATACTTTTCTGAAGCATGTTTACCCCAAAATTCTTCAGTGGGTGCAGCTTTATACATTGCAAGGAAATATCTTCTTGCAAGTCCATTTGAATCCATGTATCTACCTACTAAAACTAGTTATATAAAAATATAAATTAAACTGAATAAATAGGTAAGTTATTTAACAATATTTGGCGGTCCAAGTTTCGACCTTCCGCGGTCCGGATACGGACCGCGGTACGCCTGTTGCCGACCGCTGGTCTAGACCCTGCACTGCATAACACTACCATTTGACTACTGAGAAAATTTTCATCCAGATCTTTATAAATGCAACCAAGAGTGCATTCTTATAAAATGTTTTGTTTACTTATTTTTTAATGGGATTGTTTTGGATTTAAATTACTTTCGTTTGAAATTCTTTTTAGATTTTATGATAAAGATGCGCTTTTTTTTAAAGGAGGCATAGAGAAAATCATACATTGTAGAGTTGACACGATTTAATCAAATTAATATGTGGTGAATTATTAGCTAATAACTTATTTTATTTCGTCATGCATGTTAAGTGATTAGTTTTGAAACTAGAGTTGATTATTTTATCGAATTTTAACTGCGTATTTTATCAGCTCATAACTCCATTCTTCTTTAAAACATTGTTACCTTATTTTAACAACATAAAAATACCGTTTAACATCCATTGAAAACAGACAAAAGATCACTTTTTAAAGATAAAAGCTGCAATTTTAAGAAATCGACCTATTTGAACCTTAGGATAAATGATGTTTCTAAGAAGACATATAAAATTGTTTCTTATCCGTAGTTTTTCCTATTTAATCCAAAATTTTACCGAGAGTAGAAAGTATCACTAAGAGAAACATTGCAGCAAATCTTATTTTTTTCATTTCTAACAAGTCAAAAAATTGAATGTTAAGGAATGGTAGAGGAGCATCATGTGTAGTGCCTAACTGTGAGTGTTTGAGAGAGAGACTGCCTCGTAGCATTCATATTTAATCAGTGTAAACTACTCGTCTCGTGCGATCTTGATCTGCCACATTCCTAGTTCATTGATGGACACTTCATGTGAATACTTTTGCTTGCAAATAAACACTTGTCAGTCAAGATTACGAGTGCCCTGATTTCAGTTTTTAAGGGTTACAATCATTGATCAGCATGTGTGCAAACTAACATAGATTGCTGTTGATCGTACAACACACACACACACCCAAAGTTTAACTTTGATTTGAATTTTAAGATTTTTTAAAATAGAAACAAAATAATAAACTTTTTGTTCTATCAGCTCTGAATCACTAATTGTTAATTACTGATAGTTAAAGTGGTGTTTCATTTTAGTATAATGTTAAATAAATAAAAAAAATACGTTAGTTTCAAGCATAATTAATTTTATGCATTTTTCGTTAATCATTTTGTGGGTCGCTGTCTCGTTGTGTATGAAAATAATGAACCATCATTTTAAAAACTGCAGGCATTAATTACTTATTTTTTTTCAGTGAAGGAGCATAGAAATAAATGCAGCGAGATTTTTAACTTTGCATGTTCCCGTTAGAACAAACAAACCGAGTTTCAGTGTGATATTTATTCTGCTTTTTTTCTGCGTCAGAAATTATTACAATAAATTAGATATGTCCGAGTGCGTATATATAATGTCTGTATTAAGCTTATTCGGAGATGTATTTGATTTGTAATATGAATTTGATTCCATTCTTTCTCAGCATTTTGGACGTGCGAGAAAAAATGCTCGGTCTATTCGTAGCGTTTGAAAACATCTCCATTCACATGCAGTTTTGTGAAAGCCATTTCTTTGTTTATCAAATGAGTTGCTAAGTGTGAGATAGAGAACTTGTTTTCTCTTTCAAGCATGCACTATTTGTAAATTCGATTTTGCCATTCAAATGAACCCCATACACTCTATCCAGAACATGGACAAAACTCATTTGACTTTGGAGTATCAATTTCATTCGCCAAATTCTATGGTGCTTTCTTAAGCCTTTTTTTTTTGGTAATATTATGAGGATTAACTGGACGTTGTTATCGTTAAAACTTTTATCGGGATCAGGTGGGATACAAGTTTGACTCCCATTAATTATTTAACATTTGGTACCCTCTTTTGAGTTTCTTGCATGTTGTTGGTGTTCTTTTGTTTGTACTATTACATCTTTTATGTTAAGTTCTAGTCTTTTGCATATGCAGCTACATCATGTCATATTAATGAAAATAATGAAAGTTGTTTAGATTTGTGAACGTATTTTACTAAAAAGTCAAATATTTATAATAGTATTTGATGGTAGTTCATCGTATCTGTTAACGCATATGTATACTTAAAGCAGCGAGTTCTCTCAATTTTTTTTTTACCGTAAGGAGTCATATGTCTGAACTCTAAAATCGTTATTTAAGAAAAAATAAAATAAAAATCCATGACTTGTTCCATGCAACCTTCTTATAAAGGAGATAACAAAAAAGTACTTTGTTTAATTTTTTTTTAGGGGGGTGGGGGAGGTCTCTCAATTGCTAGCGCTTGACTTGAGGTCATAAATTTGACACTCTAGTTCAATGTACTGATGTCAAAATCATAGCTTTGGGTGTAAATAAAAAGTTGAAATACGGCTTCTGTGCAATATTTATAATATTGTTGTCAACTTAATCCCCCTAATTTTTTTTCGCGTTGGTCTGGCTTTGTATTTTATCAGTCTTCTCCTCTTTTCTTTGTGTTTCCACTTTACAGTTTCCTTGCTTAGAAGTGAATGAATTAATCACTTCTTAGGCAAAAACCGGCCTGTTACTTTAGTTCTCACTGATTTGTAAAAGAAGTCGAAATCATTTTACTTGTGAATTTTTCTATGAAATAGACATTTTTAAAATCTGTTTTTATTTATTTGTTTCAGTTTAATGTAGAATTGATTGGTTTATTGTATTCGCGCAGAATTTTTTTTTCTTTAGTTCATGAATTTTAGTGACCTCAAATATTCCTAGTTATTGATGAACAATCGAATGTTTTGTCGCTCATTAAATTGTTCATTGTTCAATGGTTATAATATTACTTATTCTGTTGCACTGAATGACCTTGAAATTACTAAAGCTTCTTTGTAATACGTAGTTTGTCTCAGTATGAGAGTAAGAATGTTGGAAAGACTAAGTAAATGAATGATCAAAGACTAAAAGTAAGTGCGTTGAACTCGGGACTGAATGGCATCAAATACCTTCGTGTAAGACAGGAAAGTCCTTCTATGAGGTCCGAGCCCCCGACAAGTCGAAATTGAGGTGGCCCCCATTGAACGTTTCTCGCCAATGTCTTCATTGGCAAACAACTTTCTTGCAAAATGATTATTTTTGCTTGTTT
Organism: Dolomedes plantarius; assembly: GCA_907164885.2. Lineage (NCBI taxonomy): Eukaryota > Metazoa > Arthropoda > Arachnida > Araneae > Dolomedidae > Dolomedes > Dolomedes plantarius. The sequence continues at coordinate 1,979,618 of OU015501.1, read as the reverse complement.
CTATTTTTATCCTGATTTAATGGTTCTGTACAGAACACCTAGAGAGTGTATTATTTATTACACTATTCATGGAATTCTCATTTTTTATGCATAACTGTCACACGCGGAGTTGCGCTGGGAATGAAAACAGCTACAAATTATCTTTTAACATTTCTGAATACAAATCGTTGTTTGTGAAATTTTGATCCCCCCCCCCCCCAAGTGTTTTTGGCATATTGTAGTCGGAAAAATCTGTAAACAATTTTTTAAAGCAATTTTTTATTTGGAAAACTAGCGATATGTTATAAATTGATTTGAAGAGAAAGTTGTACTCGTGAAAATGTATGTCATATTAATATTCCAGGAGTATCATATAATATTTTAGTAATTTTATATGATACTGCTGGATTATATAATTTTTATTCATATTAATCATATAATTTTCATAAACACTGTTCAAATTCCAAACTTTTCCGTTTTTGAGTTTTAAACCTGATTTTTCAAACCTTATTATGAATAAATTTTTATTTGGAAAATTAGCAATATGATTTAAATTGATTTGAAGAGGATTGATTTGACTCGTGAAAATGTATGTCATATTAATATTCCAGGAGTATGATATAATATTATTTTGATAATTTTCTATGATACTGCTGAGTTATAACACTTTTCAAATTTCAAACTTTTCGAGTTAAATTTTAAACTTGTTATTAATATTTTGATATTACTGTTTGAAAGTACAGTGAATATTGTTTCTTTTTTCATGTACATCTGCATTTACTCACTTTGATATTTCGGTCTTGATCTTTTGTATTTGATTTGTATCACCAAGAAACCTGATTGAGCGTTTACCTTGTACGCTCGCGATGAGTGATTAATCGTTAAAGCCTCTGGCCTTCCAGAGGAAAGTGATCGAACTTCTATACAGGTTTGAAATCTAGGACAGTGTTTGCTTTTATTCTTAGGTGAACAAATAACCGGAAGTTTTTAATTTTATACAGCAGTTCCTTACTTTTATTTTGTTTTATTTGTTTGATTATTCACTATAATTTTGCGTTTATTATTGATACGTTATGATAAAAATAATTAGGAATAATGATTATATGTAGGAATTTTCTAATTATTCGACTCAAAGTGTTCAGACTTCGAATAAAACTATTTTTGTTATTTTATTTTATATTTATATTTATTAACTTACAGTTGTTACTATTCTTTCCTTTACGAGAATTTTGTTATTCTGTTATATATAACTTAAATTATTTTACACTTTTCATAGCCAAGATGTACGACATTTCAGACAGTGCGTTCAAAATCAAATTTTGGATTGATTGTTGGTCACTTTTATGACAAGAGACACCACTTTTACTTTAAAATCGTGGTCCGGCACCACATAAAAGTTACCAAATAAATGGGGATTTTGAAAGCAATGTTCGCTCAACTAGATCAGCCGAATACACTGCTGGCCCCTGCAAATGCAACACCATGAAGGAAACATGCAAATAACATGAAATTTACAACATGCATTAGCGGAGGTGAGATATGCAAATGATTAGAATTTCAGCGCAGACGCACATCACGCGCGCCTGTGGCGCCACTTAAAAGCGCTATTTAAGGCTTGGAGATTTCGACGATTTCAAGTTCGGCAATTGTGTTTTTCTTGTGGTTTTAAAAAAAAACCCATCATCTATGCCTCGTCGAAAACAGCGATCATCTTTTGATCAAGTATCCGAGTTCGACAGAGGAAGGATAGTGGCCTACCGAGATTGTGGATTATCTTTCAGGGACATCGGTAGTCGTGTTGGACGAAACCAAACAACTGTAATGCGGATATGTGATCGTTGGATGTAGGAGGGTACGACGGACCGGCGTGTTCGATCGCATCCACCTCAGCGCACCACTTCACGTGATGACAGGCAAATTGTGCGCATGGCAGTGACGGATCGCTCAGTCACATCACGAACCATAGCACAGCACATGCAGTCTGTAACGCATCATCCAGTGTCTGCGCGTACCATTCGACGCCGTTTACAGCAGAGTGGTCTGTCCGCAAGACGTCCATTGCTTTGTCTACCCTTGACGCAGAACCACAGACGTTTCCGCCGCCAATGGTGCGATGACAGAAGGATGTGGACGGCAAAATGGAATGAAATTGTCTTTACTGACGTGTCACGATTCTGTCTGCAACACCACGATGGTCGCATTCGAGTCTGGAGACACCGTGAAGAGAGGATGCTGAACAGCTGCGTTATGCACCGCCATACTGGTCCTGCACCGGGTATTATGGTATGGGGTGGTATTAGATATCACTCTCGCACACCTCTAGTACGCATTGCCGGTACTTTAAACAGCCAGCGCTACATCTCCGAGGTGTTGGAGCCAGTTGTCCTTCCTTACCTTCAGGGCTTGCCCACAGCCATATTTCAACAGGATAATGCGCGACCACACGTGGCACGCATTTTCCAACGGTTCTTCGTGAATCGCCAGATTGAATTGCTTCCCTGGCCGCCTCGCTCTCCGGATCTTTCGCCGATAGAAACATGTAGTCCATGGTTGCTGTACGATTGACCCAGATTCCATCCCCAGCTACCACAGCAGATCAACTTTGGCAACGTGTGGAAGCAGCTTGGTCTGCTGTACCCCAAGAACTCATCCAAAGTCTCTTTGAATCAATGCCGAGGCGTGTGGCAGCGGTGATCTCCAACAATGGCGGCTACTCTGGCTACTGATTTTGGCAGGAACCACACTTCACAGAAGTCTATAAATTTAATCATTTGATACTTGGTCAACATGTTATCTACAAACTAAATTTTGTTGTGATATCTCTTGTCTTTCTCGTGTTGCAATTTGGGTGGCCAGCAGTATATATCCAATGACTATTAAGCGATGAATTAAAATTTCTAAAGTTAACATAATTATTTTATTATTAGAATGTGCGTACTTTAATCCTGTATCCCTTTGCTTGAGGTATATTCTACCCCTCAAGTCGGTGGTGGTGGTGCGCAGACTTCTGCGCGTTGGGAACCACCGGCTTTGTTCATCGAAATGAAATTTTGAGTACTACATCGTCATCAGGCTTTCAACTTAATCTTGGAAATGCATTATTGATTTGCTATCTTTAACGCCCCACTGCTCATATCGTATAGACTCTAGACTAACAAATAACTCTCTTCTTGCTCTGCTGAAAACTTAGTTGGTTGGGGGGATTTCGTATTTTCATCTTATCAAGCGTTCATAAAAGCAAGCCTCAAATTGAAGAACGAATATTTGGAAGCTGTTTAAATACGTGTGCTAGATGACTTGTCACGCGATTTCTATACAGGCGAGGAATAGGCATTTTGGCACAATATGGATGCCCCAGCATGTGAATTTATTACTATTGCTAATTCGTAAATTATCCAATTGATTGGCTATTTTACTTGCAATTGTCGTTAAGTTTTGTATTAATTAGTAAGATTTCTTTACTGTTTCTGAATTTGAGTCGAAACTAGTTCACTTTCAGTTAAGTTATAACAAGTGAGACCTGTTTTTTCCGAGAAACACACACTTTCTCTCTCCCTTTCAACCTTGTATGTATGTTTTTGAATTGTTCAAGCTCTCTTTGACTTTTTACATGAGCGAGAAAATAGCAAAATTATTTATTACTAGCTGAATACCCGTGCTTCGCTACGGGGTACATTTTTGGATAATTACAATGAAAAAGTAGTGAAATTGCTTTTTAGAGGATTTTTCTATAAACAATATATTTTGTTTCTTCATTGGGAGGAACTAATATTGCCAGGCTCGTCTGCGAACTTACGCGTGAGCAAGCTACGTAAAACTGACCGTGCGAGAAACAGTTTTCTTGTAAATGTACGTCAGCATATTTAAAGTTGGCCTTGGGACTTATTTATCGTCATGGCGAAGCATATTTTGAGAGGAAATTACAGTTTTATATATAGATTTGATTTAATATCCATAAAACATACTAATTTGAACTAAATTTTTAAAAATTTCCATCTCAATTAGTCTAGTGGTTAAATTTTATCTTTTACTGTATTTTAATATTTTCTTTGTCAATTAATTTCGTTGTTATGCACGTGACGCAAAATTAATTTAAAGTATCACAAAAGAAAGGAAATGTCGTGATCAGCATTTAATAAATTAATTAAAAACTTTCCAAAGGATTACTGTTTTGGAAGCTAATGTTCTGCTAATTTCCAGTAAAAGCTAAAATCATTTGAAAACCACACGCCAGTGTTCCACTCACACGCAACACTATCAACCCCTAAAAGAAGGCAAGAATAAAACGTATAAAAATATAAATCTATTAATTTAATAATTAAAATTCTGTTGTTTTATAGTTCAGTTCCGGCACTTGTACAGAATCTTGCTGTTGGTGCGTGGATGCCCAGATGCTTGATTTCTGTTTGTTTCTTGTCTATATTCGTATTATTTTTATCTATCTCTGTTGGATTATTTATTTAAATAATTAAACACTCACAAATGTATAAATTACACAAAGTTTACTTAAATTCTTTAATCTGTCTACACCTCCAGTATAGAAATATTTCAGGGCATTTACAGAACATGGTATATTTCACTTTTGAAAACACGCATTAAATGAGCATCGATCTCAATGAGAAAATTTCTGAATGAGCATGGCAATGAAGATCGTGTGTTTACAAACAACAGCAGTAACCGAATGCGTTAAATATAAATTTTAAGAGTATTATGGTAGTAAGTTGTGTATATAAATAAAAAACTTTCCAAACGATTTCTGTTTTGGATGCTAATGTTTCTGCTAATTTCCAGTAAAAGCTAAAATCATTTGAAAACCACACACCAGTGTTCCACTCACACGCAACACTATAAACTGAATTACAGTACTCTACGTTTATATGGGCATTGAAAAATTGTGGTTAGTAGAGGGCAATACGGGACAATCCACGCATTGTCTATAGACACTTGCTATCTTTGGCTATTATTTGATCCGTAATATCTGCCTCATATGCCGTATGTTTCTAAACGCCATTCCCGAATGAAGAAATCGTGTAGGGCTTCTGCAACATATGGACAGAGACAGTTGTTTTGTGACAACTGACTGAAGTGGTGTCATCTTTGGCTATTATTTGATCCGTAATATCTGCCTCATATGCCGTATGTTTCTAAACGCCATTCCCATATGAACCACAGCCTAATTCCTTTAAAATGGAACAAAATGAGTAACTCCAGTTAACCATGTAATCCACTACTGCTACAGGGCATCAAAATGTGAGAATACAGAGTTTAAATCAGCCAAAACTGCAATTATGGTGTACATATGACTCCTAACTTCTCCAAAAATCTTTGCCTTTGTGATGAGACTCATAGTGATTTTTGTTTTGATGAAACACTCTTGCTAACAAATCAGACGATCCTGTGGTTTTTGTCCAACTATTCTTTGCTGTTGTCTGATTTCTCCAGTCCTGGCTTCTCTTTCCGGGGTAAAGATTCGGAAAATCATTCGGGAAAAGCTGAAAAGTAAACAATACCAAATCAATTTAAAAACTAAATACAAGATAAATAACGTAGAAAAAATAACAGTATAAATAACACAGTATAAATAAAAAGTACAGGCTGCGGGCAGATATGCTCAGGCCAATAATACAAATTTTTTTTTTTAAATCGTAGTAAGCAATGAAAAATATTGTACACACTTCAATATAGCAAAAACAAAACATGATGGTAAAATAGAAAGGAAAGTTAAAACAGAAGTAAGAAGTTTTAATTCTAAAATATAAATGAGGTATAAATCAGCTATCGATTCTAATTTATGAATCATTTATCAGGACATGATAAAATTACTGCATGTAAAAAAAATTAACCTTACCTCCATTAATTTCAACACTTCTTGACCTGTGGCTTGTCCAATCATGGAAATATAATTCTTGACAATAATTCTTGTTAACCTAAACTGTTATTTGTGTTTTTTTTTAATTTAAAAAAGTTATGTTCTCAAAATATGACAATTAAGAAAAAGATATCATCGTGAAAAAATAAATCATGCTACTTAAGAAAGTCATACCACAAATTTCTATAAAATTAATGTGCAACTATATTTGACGTACAAATAATGCATATGTAATACATTGCTAACATGTTTTAACATCAAAATTTCCACAATCAAAAGCTAAAATTAGTTTAAAATATTAGCTTTAGGATTTTGTGCAGAATCTTAGGTGTTTTAGCTAAATTTCATAAAAATTACTTCAAATTGGTCAATTTATAAAAAAGGTATGCTATTTACAGGTAAGTTTTTGTTTCTTTTTTTGATTTTTAAGTGCTATTTTAGCATAAAAGACCAAAAAAACCTTTACAAAACTATCTTTTCTCAAAGCTAAACACAAACATAATTAACAGTTGTTTTAAAACACCCCTGGTAAACATTGTTAAGTTTCGAAGTATTAGAATGATAATAAAAAATAATCCAGAGTTTCAGACAGAAGCATAAAAAGTAAGAATATGTAAAAAAGTAACTAAATTAAACAAAAATTGACAGAATACAGAAAAGTGAACACCGGCAAAGTAAATAAAACGTTCCTTGTGCGCATGCGCAGTTCTTATGAATGATGATTCCAACGCCTAGAGTACCGCGTTCGAAGAATCGCGTATAAAATTTGTGTTGAAGCATCGTTCTTTAAAATTCAATTAAAAATCGAAATTTTAAGATAGAGACTTGAAATGAGGTTTATATGAATGAGAAGCTTTCATCTTCCAGATGATGTAATATTTTCTTTGTAAGATAAAACTCGAAGAGCATCGACCGTAGATGCTCAAAGGGCGTAAATTTCTCGAAAAAGTGGGTTTAATATTTTGATGAAATATTAGTCTGTTTTAAATAATTTTAAACAAATGAGGTCTTGTTTGAAGGAGAAATGTCTGTAGTCTTAGCTTGTAAAAAGATCAAAATTCTACGATCATTTTTTGCCGAGATATCGTAATCTGAAGTTAAAAAAACATAAAATATCACATAAAACATAAAATAAAAAATTTTCTACAATAAAATTTAAAATTCGGGCTTCGAGGTGCACCTTCCCATAGTCTGCACTACCCGTGTGCTAAATTTCACGGCTGTAAGTTTCACAGATTCGCCTGGGGGTCGCAATACACACACACACACACACACACACACGCACGCAACACTCTCTTTTATTCAATAAGAAGACGAACTGGATAGTAGCCTTCCCATACCTCTTCAAAGATGAATTTTAAGTTGATCATATGTTTGGATTACTTTATGATTAAGAAAATTCATTGACTAAAAAAATGAGTTTTATATTTTCCTTTAACTGAATGACTTGATCGTGTAAAACTCTGGTTATGTTATTTTCTTTTGTTATGTCTCAGGTATAGATTTATTCCTTGACACGGCCTGTAAATTATGTGGTTTTAATATTTTTAATAATTGAATAATTTAGTAATTATAAGTTATTTTTGATTTAATTATAAATAACACAGTTATGTACATTAAACATAGACTATTAGATGTTCATAGTATTAGTCGGGACTTTTTTCGCTATTGATTATCTTTAGAAATAATGAAATAATCCACTTTTCTTTGTTACTGAATTTTTTTTTTTTTTTTTTTTTTTTTTTAACAGAGTGGGTAACAGTGATAGAGTAAGCATTTTTTCTTTAATTACTATTTTTCTTCTTCTGTTGTATGAATATGACAATTATTTTGATTTCCTAATTCCTTCTTCTTGTAACAGAATTTACTATGCATATAAACTGTACCTTATGTGTTATTTCAGGCTAAAGGATGTTTAAAATGTCAGGTTCCATGAGTGATCACATAATTTCAAAAATATGTACGAATTCAGCACAATTTTAACCAATTAAATGAAATATCATCAGCGACACACTCTCCTCGTAACTCTTCTCTCTAATTTCATGTTTAAATTTCAGCCTCCAGCTGTCTCCCGTCATTTTGACATTGTTTATTTCATCACTAAACTGCAACGTCATATCTGAGGTAAAGCGTGCAATCAATTAAGGCCTGCTGAATGCACTTGTGAAAACGGTATAAATTTAAGGTTAATTTTACTTACTGATACCACTGAATAAGTTTAGTGTTTTAACTGTATTGTACTGACGTTTATCAGTGTGGCAATTAGTGATTATGTCGATAATATTTTTATAATTAGAGTACATAAATTTTAAAATAGGGAAACATATAAATTTAGTTTACTTGTTTTATTCCGTCCGTCAAGGACTACTACGCAATGAAATAGTTTCTACATATTTGCAATTTATCAATTATTAATTATATGAATTCACGAGTATTTATATTTGTTAAATATTGACGCTCTCTTATTACAGTATTCGATTAATTTTTGAGAAGTTATTTTCTGTCACGGAATAACAACTGTTCATTATTTTATGTGAATTCAATTGTCCGATGATCTTCATCTTTCAACAACATTACTACGAAAAAGAGGGTAAAATTTATGTATTCTCTCTGTTTTTAATCGTAGCTGATAATAAGAATATTGAATTATTACTTTTTTTCTAACTTCTGAAATGTGTGTACATTCCATATTGTTGAATTAAAATTTCATTGCACTTCGTGTTTTTATATAAGTTTAGCTAGTTATAGTAGTGTATCTATGAAAGGAGATTAGACTTTTTGAGTTCAAAATTTTCTTGTCTTTAAATATTTAAGACTTCCGCTGAGGTAATTTGTTTCTACTTAAAGGATCTAGAGAGACCTACATACGCGACTTTTATCAAGGAATTGTTGGGACAATATGTCACTATGTTGACTTGTTATTTAGCTATTATACTATAGATCACATATCCTTACTTATGTTAAGATTTCATTCTCAGATACTCCACAAACCATTCAAAATGACAGTCGTTAAACCAATGAGGTGAGTCAGTCTTCACATCGGGCACATGAAATTGATTGATCTTTAGAGGGAAGTCAGCATGGTTTTAAATTGCTTTCATTGTTTTTATTTTGCAGCGTCTGACTTAAGTTTTATAGGATTAATGCGGGCCAAGAGTATTTCAAGAAGTTGTAGACTTTTGATTGTGTAGCAAATCGTTATTAGTTACGGTGTGTGTTGGAAAGAAATTTAAATAATATTTTGATTGATGGTATTTTCAGACATCCTATGTTTTTGTTTTTTATTTGCTTAGTTTAATATTTTGGGTAAAACTGCCAATCCGTAATAAGGCGACGTACGATCGCATTCTAAATGTAGATTTATTAAATGTTTCGCAGCACTTGGGAAATTCAGCTAGAACACTCTCCTATTCTTATGTACTTTAATAAGGTTCCATCGAACAGCTTAAATAAATTAGCACAGATTTATGCTTTTGCAAGTCGCATGCCTAAATACTCCGTTCTTCCAAAAAAAGTTCACTTCAGTTACATTTTGCTAATAATATTCACTTTCGTTGGCGTTGCTGTGTATGAAGTAAAAATCAATTAAGACTGCCCAGAAGACTATATAGAGACTTTACTGTCGGATACTACATACCCAATTAACTATTCTAATGACTCATTGATTTCCAAATGCATTGTGCATGTTTGTTCTGTATCCTCCCCCTCCAAATTTATTTTTTTAATTACTCTTTTTAGATTTGAGAATAAACTTTTTATTTTATTTATGAATGAAAGCAGGCTTGAATTTATTAGCATCTAACTTCACTTAGATTATATTTTTTCGCATTGTTTGGGTTATTACATTAGAATTGTATTACATTTTAAAATAATTTCATTTTATTACTTTATATTACATACTTACGGTTCAGATAAGTACAAAAAGTGCATGAGTATTTGGAAGTTTTTGCTTATACGAAAGTTCATGTTGTAGTGCTAATGTAAAATTGGTTTTATTACTGATTTGAGAGTTTTGGAGGATTATCAGCTTGTGATTTCCAGAAACTAAGTTACACAAACTAAATTGATTTAGTTTTTTTTGAATCCTGGTTTGGTACTTTTCTATAGTTTTGTTTGAACTGTAGGAAAGAAACAAAATCATACTTTTGTTTTTGAGTTGTTTTTCTTTGTATTTTACGAGTTGGTGTTGTGTAATCATTATACTCTTGATGGCTGATTTATTTAGACACCTGACACTTTTATGCAAATCCGCTGTGACATCACTCTGTTGCTGCTAGATGTTGAGACTGGTATAAATAGGGATTGCTGGATGATTGGAAACACGTGTTGTTGTACAAGTGTGTTGCTTGTGAAAGGAATGGGTAAAAAACGTCATTTAGCAGACTTTGAGCATGGAATGTTTGTGGGTGCTAGAAACTGAGGAGCGAGTAACAGCGAAACTGTACGAAAGTATGAACTTTAAGTGCATTGCCACATCTCCTCAAGCTGGTGGAGTTAGTGTTATGATTTGGGGATGTTTTCTTGGCATTGTTTGGGCCTATGGGAACTATTATTCCCATATTACGGACATCAGAAGGTATAAGCAGCAATTAGAACTTATTAGCATGTTCTTTTATTTAAAACTTGACACATTACTTAAATTTACAATAATCGTTACGAAACCCGGCTCGTAGTTCATCGCGGTGAATTCGGAGCAGAGAGACGCGTGCGTACCACACTAGTACAGAAAGTGAAATGAAGTTCGGTGTTCCAATGTCCGCGGCAATCCCTAATCCTGCGTGAACCAGATGCGCAGAACGCGACGTCGGAGCTGTCTGCGAGTTGGGTTGCACACAGTATCCCCCCCCCAAGTACCGTAGGTTACTGAGGGTTACAAGTAACGGGGGGTTAAACCGAACCCGTCGACCAGAACGCGTTGACACTGGAACTGAAGTCGTTATTCGAGTCGGCGAAGGCGAAGCTCTAGTAACAGTTGTAGGAGTAGGTACGCTAGTCGTGACAGGATCATTTGGATTCAACACAGGATGCTGCGACGTCAGAGAGTCGTTGGTGGTGAGGAATGCTGGCTTTAAACGGTCGAGGCCAATAACACAATTCTTACCATTCAGAAGCAATGTGTAATATTTAGCCGTTCTGTCCATTACCTGAAGGGGCCGTTGTACGGATGCTGTAGTGAGCGCCGGATCCATCATAGCGCACAAAGACATGCGAGTACGATTCGAGAGAAGGGTGCACGAAGGTGGGCGGATTGTGGTGAGCAGAAGTTGGGAGTTGGTGAGAGACTCTGCATTAAGCTACGGAGATGTTGGACGAACTCGGATGGTTTGCTGCAGGGGGTGGGGATGGATGGATAAAATCTGCAGGGAGGCGGAGAGTAGAGCCATATACAAGCTTCTCACTTGTGCACTGAGGTCCTTCCTTGAACTAGGAGCGGAGTCCTAGGAGGACTAATGGGAGAGTCTCAGTCCACCGGTTGTTTGAGTGACATCTAGCGCCTGTTTAAGTGAGCGGTGAAAACGCTCAACTAGCCCGTTGCCCGCTGGATGGTACGGCGAGGTGCGGATGTGCTTCGTGCCTAGCAGTGACATCAGAGCAGAGAAAAGATGTGCTTGAAACTGACGCCCTTGATCAGTGGTGAGACGGAAGGGGTTTCAAAACGGGCAACCCCTGACTGATGAAAGCGCGTTGCTATCGTCTCGGACGAGATGTCCGTTATCGGGATCGCCTCCGGCCATCGAGTATACCGATTCCACGCACGTAAGCAAGTAAGTGAATCCCTCCGAAGGTGGAAGAGGGCCCACCAAATCAGTGTACGTGATCGAAGCGATGAGATGGCGGAGGAAAATTGCCGCAGGGGGCTGCGTGTGTGCTTATGTACCTTTGAGCGTTGATAGCTCAAGCAGGTACGAGTCCATGCTGTGATGTCCTTCGCCATTGATGGCCACACATAACGCTCTGAAATGAGCTTCTTGGTTGCTCGTACTCCAGGGTGAGATAGTCCATTCAGGGAGTGGAACAGACGTTGTCGGCACGCCTCTGGGACGAAAGGACGTACTTTGTCGGTACTGCTATCGCAGAATATTTGCAGATCGTTGGAAAGTTTTAATGTTGAAGAACCAAACTCGTATGCGTCTCTCCAGAGAGAAGACGTTGTATTTCCTGGTCATGCGACTGGGCCTTAGCGAGTTCGGTGAAGTCGAAACTGGTGATACTCGCAATGTGGTCCAGGCGTGACAAGGTATCTGCAACAACATTCTTGTTTCCTGGAACATGGCGAATGTCTGTAGTAAACTGCGCTATGAAGTCGAGGTGCCTCAACTGACGGGGCGAGCAAGAATCGGAGTTCTTAGTAAAGGCATACGTTAAGGGCCTATGATCGGTAAAAACTATAAAGGACTGACCTTCGAGAGAGTGTCGAAAGTGCTTAATCGCTGAGTAGATAGCTAGCAATTCTCCTATCATAGGTACTATACTTCCTCTCAGCGTTTCGTTAACTTTCGTGAGAAGAAAGAAAGAGCTGGAGTCCCAAGTGGTTTTTTGCATGCTGGCCGCTCCGATGGCAAATCGAAAGCGTCAACCATTAGAGAGAGTTGCTGCCCGGGAGAGTGGAAACCGAGAGGGACTGCCTGTGAGAGATCAGCCTTGCATTTATTAATGCAGCAAGCGCTTCGTCCGTCCATGGCACAGGACGTTTATCATTCTTTCGAGATTCTTTCAAAAACGCATTCAAAAACTCACTCATTGAGTATGCGCGGCGTGTACCATGAAACGCTGTATAAAAATTTATCATGGCCAGGAATCTGCGGAGCTGGGAATGGTCTCGGTTTGGGAGTTAGTAATTTGTGCGTTTCTCAGGTAAGGGTTCAATACCGGAAGAGAAATTTTACAGCCCAGCAAGGTACAAATGGTTTACCACGACGCAGGTTGCATGGTTCAGTTTAAGGTTGTATTGTTGAGGCGGTCAAAAACTTGTTGGAGGTGAGAACTATGCTCGTCCGAGGAGGAAGAGGTGATGAGATGTCATCGAAATATGGCACACAGACAATCAAGGCCAACAAGGACTGATGGCTGAAACGCTGAAACGTTGTCCCGCGTTTCGAAGAGCCGAAGGAGTGATACGATCGTACAAACCAAAGGAGTGGTGACGGCGGTCTTTTGGCACGTCATTCTGGGTGAACGGGATCTGGTGGTAAGCCCTGGCCAGATCGAGTGTGGAAAAAATGGACTTATTATGCAGAGTTGCGTACAATCCTAATGTGTGGTACAGGGTACCGGTCCGGAACGGTTACGGCATGAGTCTGCGGTAATCGCCACAAGGACGCCAATCAACCGTTTGTTTTTAATAACCATATGCAAGGACAGCGCAAGGACTCTTTCGATGGCCGAATGATGCCTTGGGAAAGCAGAAATTCGAATTCCTGACGTGCTGCCCGTAATAATTCCGGTGACAGACGTCGGGGTTTGGAAAACACAGGGGGACCCGTAGTTTCGATATGGTGAAATACAGAAGTAGATGTAGTGATTGGACGGAAGGTGGGATGTATTGTGAGTTGAGAATAATTTTTGAGAAGCTGGTCGAAACTAGAGTTTTCCCCAGAGAATAGAAATATTTGTTGAGCTAAGATTAGTTGAAGGTGATTTGCCCCTCGAAGATATTTAGTTAGATTGTCGATTAGGGAGTTATTGCGGCATCGACCAGTAAGCCAAAATGTTTCAGAAAGTCGATGCCTATAATAGGCTGTGAAACGTCCGCGATGACGAACGTCCACGTAAAGGAACGTCGGAGGTTGAGGTCTAACTTGAGCAGTTTAGTTCCGTAAGTGGGGTACATAAGTGGGTGTATTCCGTAAGTGGGGTATTGGCGAGGGCGGCTTCTCGATCGGCTGTTCTCGCGGCGGTGGGCACCTTTATGTGGGTTACGACCACGTACCAGTGCCGATAACTCGTTCACTTGCTGGGTGAGCCTATCTATGCGAGAATCAAGGTCGGAACCTTGATTGGTGTTTTTTGTACTGGCGACGATGTTTATTTCGGGGGTGCCAGGTCGTGAATTTTATCCGCAGCCGCAGCCAATGTGCTGAGGTCATCGCTCATGGTAGCGAAAATACTTCGGGTAGAGGTTGGAAGCCTCGCGAACCATAAAGATTTTAACAAGGGGTCGCCTACCGACGTGCCAGCTTCGCGCCAAGAGTTGTGAAGGGCGTTGGTCGCCCAATTCGAGACCTTTTAGCAGCGTACGGATTTTGGACTCTTGGCTTTCGGTATTCAGCTCAATCAATCGCTGCTTTAGAGTATTATAACTATTGGTGCTGCTTCAGGTGCACGTTGATCCTTGTCAGGTGGATTTAGAACGAAATCAGCAATTGAGTCTAAAATACTGGACTCGAGGGCTGCAATGGCGTGGTTAAATTTTGTGGTGTCCGCCGTAATATTTGCAATGGTAAATTGTGCTTCAATTTGCCTAAACCATATGTATGGATTGGTCTTCCAGAAAGGAGGTGGTTTAATGGAGACGCGCGAAAGATTCGCGGAAGGGTCGCCGGAAGGTTGCATCATATAAATCAAGGAGAGAAACAATACAAATACAATTGAACAGCTACGTATGCCAAAGGTAATCGTGCAAAAATAAGGTGAAATACAGTTGTTATACGATATAAGTATTCAGTAGGGTAATAATCGAGCATGTGCAAAGAAAACATCAATGCCAAAATGCAAAACAAAAATGACAAAAATAATCTAGCAAAAAAAATATAGGAAAGAGACGCTAGCATGTAAGGAAATTACGGGGATAATATCTGGTACAGCACAGTACGAAAATACATTACAAAAACAAAAAAAATACATTACAAAAACAAAGGTTTGGAAGAGTATATATACGCAATACTGAGAAAGTAAGTTTAATAGAGTTTAAGGTAAAAAAATAATGGACAGCTTACCGATCACGTAGATAGTTGTGATAATCCATTTAATTAGTCCTAGTGCTTAATTATCCGAGCAGTTAAGCACCACGAAAAAATAGGCGTGCGACACGTGGCCGCTGTTTGATTCTTTGCTTCAAGAATTCAGAATAATCACTGTAAGGTATGAAACCTTGCACCACACATATCGCAAGGGAGGACACAACACAGAGTACCAGGATGGTGAAGAAAAAAAAATTTGGAACTTCACAAACACGCTGTTTTGTCGAGCCACGTGCGTGTTACTGCAGATGACAGCCGCGGGAAAAAAAGAATTCTCCAGAAAAATTGAGACGTACTCCGAATGGTTAGCCGCTTAAGAGATCATATGAAGCACAATTTCACCAAAATTGTAGACAAACCGGGGCGATGCTGATGGATTGCTGCTTAGTCGGCCACGTGGCTAGTCGAAAGCAAAATTGTCCAGTCAATCTCCGGTCACCAATTATGGAAACTATTATTCCCATATTACGGACATCAGAAGGTATAAGCAGCAATTATAACTATTAGCATGTTCTTTTATTTAAAACTTGACACATGCATAAATTTACAATAATTGTTACGAAACCCGGCTCGTAGTTCATCGCGGTGAATTCGGAGTAGAGACGCGTGCGTACCACACTAGTACGGAAGGGAAGTGAAGTTCGGTGTTCTAATATCTGCGGCAATACCCAATCCTGCCCGAACCAGATGCGCAGAACGCGACGTCGGAGCTGTCTGCGAGTTGGGTTGTCACAGGCCCTTAAATTTGTGTGGAAGAACGGCTGAATGCTAAGGGTATTTAAATATAGTCACTGACCAAATACATTCCGGTAAGTTAATGTTTTACCCCCACTGGAGATTGATACAGCAGGACAATGCTGCATGCTATAAAGCTCACATTGTCCACAGATGGTTTGAAGAGCATGATGAAGACCTTACTTAATTAACCGTCACAATCTCCAGATTCCTATCCAGTGAATTATTTGTAGGATGTTGTCGAGAGGGGCATCAGACAGCTTGATCCATAATCATTAAATGTTAGAGTACTGGGAGGTGCAGTTAATTGCATATGTCTCAGATTCTTCAAGCCACGTCCTAACATCTCATAGAGACCATGCCAAAGAAAATCACAACAGTATTAAGAGCAAAAGGTGACCCAACTATATACTGGTCAGGTGGTCATGTTAAATTTACCACTCAGCATACATGCAAAAATTTTCATTTACAATGATTTTTTGTACTATTTAAAAAAAAAAAATTATATCATGTATATTAATTGTCAAATTCTTTCTAGGTCATTTACATGCCAAATGGATGCTGGTTGATGATCATTATGCTAAAATGAAGTGAAAATGTGACTGTATCTCTCTCTCTGCTGCATAAAGCAGGATGAGTAAGTATTTTAATGCTACGCTACGAATGATTATTGATTACTCTATGATGTTTTCCGTTGAAAGGGAAATTGCTGTTTTGTATATCTGCTATAAGACATATTTGTTTTGAATTTAAATTCCATGTATTTAGTAATAGAGGAAAAAAATCCTAAAATTTTCTAGAAATATTGATTTGGATGTGTTACCAGGGCCGTTCCTAGCGTAGTTGCCGCCCGTGTGCGAGAATAATTTTGCCGCCCCCCCCCCCCCATACCGTATGGATTAATTGAAATTTCTCTGAAATATTTTTACCTTAAATGAAACAACGAAATACAGGAAATATTATAAATTCAGTTTATTTTTTAATTTTAAAATCTAACATAATAATTATTAATGTATTGATATAATAACCAAATGAATACGTTATATTAAATACATACAACACATATCTATTAATACATATACTTAATAACAGACAGTCAAAAAGCTTTAAAAAATCTTTGCTTTTCGTGCCTTTTTAATGCAAATTCTTTTATAATATCTGATACATCTATACCTTCCGAAATGTCCTTTTCTATACTAATAATAGATAAGTCTGAAAGCCTTTCTTGTCCCATTGTTGATCTCAAATAATTGTTTATTATCTTAAGTTTTGAAAAGCTTCTTTCCCCGCTAGCCACAGTCACGAGTAAGTTAGGCATTCTTGCTTCACCAAATAAAAATGAAGTCTTAAATTAACAAACACATTTGATTATATATAGAGACACACAGAGTTACAAAACGAAATCACAATAAAAATAACATACCGGGAGCGCAAATGGTCTGACACGACCTCACACTAAGACAAAATCTCCCAGAATAACCTTCTTTAACATTTTTCGCTCGCAAACATCATCACATCCGGCATGTGCCGAATAAACAAAAATTACACTAGATCAGCAATGTCCTGTAGACACACTGGCTTCGCAAAAGCGATAAATCTAAGGGCCTTATTATACAGAGCCTCAGCTGTGGCGCGCGTTCGCCACAGCTTCCCGCGCCCAGACAAGCCACTCGAAGCGATACATGCAATCGTACGTAGCTTATTATACTGAGCCACAGCTGTGGCTACAGGTCGCGACTGTCGCCTGGGCGTGTCACTTCCCCTTCTGAGTCCAAACCTTACTGTTTATTTCCAGTTATACTTGTAAAATGCATTTTTTAACTCTAAGTAGTTACCTAGCATAATGGTGATATTTTTATATTGATTATTTTACTAATAAATTGGTTTTAAATTTTTTTTATCCGGGCGGCTGACTTGCCGCCCGTGTGCCCCGCACCCCTGGCACCCCCGGGTTGGAACGGCCCTGTGTGTTACATAGTTCATGTAAAACGGAGTTTAAAAACTATCCACTCACGTGTGCCCAAAATAATGTTCGTACACTCTTCGTCATTATCTTGTCAAAATAAAAGTAACATAGTAATAGTTATTGTAAAAATGTACACTGGCATCATTTGAGTGCTGAGGATGGAGTAAAAAGGAAGGAGATCAAGCTTCTGTGCAATCGAGCTCCAGAAAGTGACATCCCTCTTGACCCCACTATATATTAGATGTTATTGCAGCACTAGGGTTAACATTGTAATCACAGAATAGACAATTGCCACACAGATAATATGTAAATAAAAATTGTTTTAATTTTGTAGTTTATCAATTTAACAAAAAAAAGGTTATTTTCTCATTATTTTTGTGTATTATATTGTCTGTATTATGTGTGGAATGCTTATTGTAAAATGTAAATTGATCAAATCTTAAAGTCAAATATCAAATCAACATAATATTAGTTTCTATTGCTTGAGTTGTGAGAACTCAATATTTTACATTTGTTAATAAATTTAATTAAAAAAATTTTGTAAAAAAAAAAATCATTTAAAAAAGTAATATTAAAACATAAAATTTGCTTTAATCCCATAAACTTTTTATCATTTTAATAAGTTAGGGAACTTGATAAAAACTAGTAAAATCTGATTATTGAGTAGAAAACTTTCGTAGATATTATTTTAAGACTGTTATATAGTTTCTTTAAAAGGTATTTTGCTGAGAAATTTTTGAAAAGATATTGCCCTCAGAAATTTGTAACAAATTAAAAACTTGCTTTTCAGTTTTAATAAATTTTGAAAATATGTAGTTCCATCTCTGAAATGACCGTTTCTAAAAAATTAGAATTTAAGGATTTTAAGATTTGATTTAATAATTTATCGCTTATATACTTTGCATCATGCCATTCTTGAATGACATAATCTCCTAAAAATGAGTATTTAGTTCTTGAAGGTAAGAATAAATAAATAAAAAAAACAGTCTGTCAAAGTTTAGATTTTCTGACTAGTAAAATATTTTAGAAAATGAATCATGGGTATCTGAATTGAATTCTCAAACAAGATTATTTTTTAAATATGTCTGCAGAGTATGTGTGATGAATAACAAAAGAGAACAGCACTTTATTGCAAATCTATTAAAGGTTAATTACATGCATTTGTTAGTATTAAAAGCTGTCACTTTCCTCAAATTATATTCATAATGCCATATTTTTCCTTTCTGTAGGTGACAGCCGGCAACCGAATGATGTGCCCGCAGAAGAAAGGGCATCAATTGTTGCAAAATATGAACTTGGGCGTCATGAAAGCACACATATATGTCCATGGGAAGATCCTGGATTTGAAGTTTATCATGTCACAGATAGATATGGCTTTTTACAGTAAGTTTGTAGTGCCTTAAACCTTTTAGTACTTACAGGGATGATGGAATCCATTTGTTCGTTATAATTATATTTTCTATAGCTATGGTGGTATCTCAAAGCTACCACCATTTAAATGCAATTAAGATTATGCATTTAAATGTAATAAATAAGTGTATAGTTGTGAGAAATTTTGACAATAAAGCAGCATTAAACTATTTATTGATAATTGTAACAGAATTTTTTATTCCTTTTTTATATTGTATGTTTTTGCTTGCATTTCTAATATGTCATGAATTAGAACTAAAGTTAATAATATAAAAGTTTTTATAGTGAATAGTCAATATATTATTTAAAAGAAAATTTAGAGATTTAAAAGTATGTACAAATAGAAAATGCAGTTATATGTCTTAAGCAGTTTTATGAGATTGAATCTAAATAATTTAATATGATTATCTTTCTAAATAATCTCTTATATGTTTCCTTGCACCACATCTCATAACTTTAAACTAGTATCAATAAGGGACAATTAAAAAAGTTAAATTCTTACTGTAATGTGTTATAATCAGTGTTCAGAGAAACACTTGCTATACATTTTAATTCATGACTATGTGTTTGTAATACCAAACTTTTTCTCCTTTGAAATTTACCGATGGCATTTTGATCACCTACATATCTTTGATTTCCATAAATGTGTACTACTAACATGTGACTGTGCAATAAATGCCACAAATATAAAAAGTTAGTTGTCTTCCCTTTTGAAAGCATTCTTTTTTCTTTGAAAGTTTATGACAGGTAATAAATTGGGTGCCTATGTGCTTGGTTTATAATTATCAATCTAGCTTCAACATAAAATTTTTTTTTTTAAAGTATATTTAGTTTCTTTAGTATTTCATACTGAATGCACTATCCCGTGTTTTTGTATTCAAGTTGATTTTTAAGAGTGACAGACCTTGTTACTTCATTATGATTAAAGATGACAAACTATTTATCTAATAATATGCCTTTAATCAGCAGTAATAATAAATTCTGCCTGGTATTAATATGTACAGGCAAAAGTAGCTCTCAGAGCCTCTCTGTATAGGAACAAACATAAAACTGTTCATAAAACATACACTCTGTCACAAAAAAATATATGCACCCAGAAGGAAACGAGCTACTATCACAAAACTTAACATGTATGTTGAGTATGAGGAGATAAACAAATTTTTACAAATTCAGAAGAACAGACCGTTTTATTAAGAAGATATGACATGAAAAAGGTTACAAATCAGTAAGTAGTAAATCCACCTCTGGCAGCTATACAAGCCGAAACACGGCGTGACATCGAATCAATGAGGTCACATATGACCTCCTGCGGAAGATCATGCCATAATCTTTGAAACTGGGCAGTTAATTCACCAATATTCCGGGACGGCTGCAGTTCTCTTCCAAGCACGTCCCAGACGTGCTCTATTAGCGAGAGGTCTGGTGACCTGGCAGGCCATGGGAGTACGTCATATCCTTGGAAGACATTGTTGGGAGAGTCGCGCAGTATGTGGACGAGCGTTGTCTTGCTGATAAATGGCACCTGGGTGACTTGATGGCATAGCCAGTACAACTGGCGTTAAAATCTCGTCCACGTAACTGCGTGGTGTCAAAGTGCGTTGAAGGACGATTAGAGGTGATCGTGTGTCCCAACAAATGGCTCCCCACACTGTCACACCTTGTGTAATCGCCGTATGCCTACAACAAATGCCGGATCGGACCGGTGGCCTGGCCTCCTCCACACGCGTATGCGCTGGTCATCAGCATTGAGACTGAATTGGGATTCATCGCTGAAGATCACACGCCTCCAGTCGGTCACACTCCAGCTTGCCCGAGGTCGGCAAAAATCCAATCGACACTGCCTATGATGTGGGCTCAGTGGTAGGCGTCTTAATGGACGTCGGCTCCTTATACCTACGTCGCCCAGTCGTCTCCGAATGGTTTCCTTTGATACCACCGGATGTCTGGAAGGTGGTAAATGGCATCGAACCGATACTAGCGACGTTGTTCGTGCGGACGTGGCTGCTCTTATGATTGCACGATCCTCCGCGGCGGTAGACTATCCCTTCCGTGATCCATTGTTGCCAACATCAAGCAACTACCATATCGCTCCGACCGAGGTGGCGGCCGATACGCCTGTTCGACCAACCTGCTTCTCTGAGGCCTACTATACGCCCCCTCTCAAAGTCCGACAATGAGGAATTTGCACGTTTTTTTATTTTACATTTATGATATAGAAAATAGAAAAATATGATCGAAAGCATCTTTTTTTTAAGTTTTAGAACTCTAAACGTTAACATAATTTGTTTTTAAACTCGCACTATTTACTTCGTCTCAAAAACGCTACTTTTCCTATGCGGATACATGTGACGTCACAATGCACCATAGCGAATTTGTTTACTGCGGTGTTTGGATTGTGTTGCGTAGTTTGAGTTTGATATCTAGTGTTTTTTCCTTATTTTTAAGATGTCAAAGTGTGTTACAGAAAATTTTTAATATTGTATAGTACCTTGCTGCACAAGCACAACGGTAAATACACCTGGAAAGCTTTTTTTTAGTGTTCCAAAAGATAATGTCAAAAGGAAATTATGGACAGTTGCAATGAAACACGACGAAAAAAAAAATCTTCATTCAATAATTTTTAATTTAGCTATAATTGTGAGTTTTAATGTGATACAGATGTCGGGATACACTGAAATTAGTTGATTTAATCCACTGACGTTAGAAAATGGTTCGGGGACACCTACCCGGTGTCTCTTGATATACCGATGGAAGATACTTGAGACTGTATTTTTCCTGTTTTATTATATATCCTTTTCTATACATATAATACCTTTGAGACAATACGCAGGATTGCTCGATGTTCTCTCTCGGAGAATCACAGTTGTACTACTAAAAACAAAAACCATATACCGACGCGCATGCGTCATGACTTCTCCCAATCAGCCTCTTCGAAAACATCTGAAGAGACGGGGAGGTCTCTCCCTCTATTAGGCAGAATGTGTATGAAAACTGACATCCTCCCACCTGAATTTACCTTTGGTAAATTCACCTAGACACAAAATTTACTTACTTTTGGCATATACAATTCTAAATATCAATACTCTTTCTCACGACTGAAAATTGTTTCTTCAGCTTTCTTAAGTTCCGAGATCGACAGTTCAATTTCTTTGCATATGTCTGTTTTTCTAACGTTGTTCAAAAAACGTAATATCCACGCAACTAATCTCAAAATTCTCGGGAATGAAGAGAAATAACGATAAAACCAATCATTCGGCACGAAAATCCCTTCAGTGGCGGCAAGCACCGATTTTCTCTTTTCGGAGTTCACTATTTCTTCGTCAGGTTTCTCAACCTCGGAGGGCCACGACTCCTCAGGTCCTTTCAGCCAGTTGGGTCCCTCCCACCATTTTGATCGAAGAAAGTGCTCTACTGAACAGCCTCTCGAAGGCAGATCTGCTGAATTTAGTTCAGTCGGAACATAACGCCACTCTTCTACTTTTGTCAACGTACGGATTTCCTGTACTCGATTCCAAACGAAAGTGCCCCACTGAACATCTCTCCGGATCCAAGTCAGTGCTGTTGTGGAATCACACCAAAAGAATCGTTTTATTCCAGCAATTCTTAAATCTGAAGTTACTGTGTTTCCCAGTCTGGCTCCTATAGTACAGCCCAGCAACTCTAACCTTGGAATAGTTACGTTCTTAAGTGGGGAAACTCGTGTGCGTGATTGCACTAAATTAACACTAACATGTTCATTTGTTCTTATCCTTATAAAAATTGCAGTAGCATATGCTTGCCTACTCGCGTCACAAAAAACATGCAGGCTGATATCTTCGGGTATCGAACCCCGAACCTCCATCCATCTCGGAATCTTAATTTCTTTTAGTAATGTCATCTTCGTTAGCCACGTAGAAAACTGCTTTTCTAACGGTTCTGGGAGTTTCTCGTCCCAACTCAATTTTTGTTTCCAGCATTCTTGTAAGGCCAATTTTGGGAAAAGAGTAACGGGAGAAGTGAAGCCCATGGGATCGAACAATTTATTCGTGCATGACAGTAGGGACCTTTTACTAGCGACCATGTTCCCTTCCGTCTTCGTTTCTATTTTACATGACAACGTATCATCTTTTAGATTCCAATCTAACCCTAAAACACAAACATTTTCCTCTAACCCCGCCTGAGAAATTACCTCACTTTCTCCGTTCGTCCTCCATCCCCTTAAATTAAACTTTGCGGCCGAAAGCAGCGTCCGCGAAAGCATCACAAATTTGTCAAGTTCTTCAACTGTCTTGAAACTCACAAGACAATTGTCTACATAAAATGACTCCTTTAAAGTTTTTGCAGTGTCTAAAAAACACTCCGTAGCATTATCTAAGTGCCAATTTAGAGTAGCCGCCAACAAAAAAGGACTGCACGTAAGCCCGAAAACCACCCGTCGGTGGCGATAAACCTTAATATCCTTCTCATTCACACCTTTCCACAAAACCCGTAAAAAATCCCTATCCTCTTCTCTAATACTTATTTGTAGAAAGGCCTTCTCTATGTCCGAAACTACTCCTACCGGAAACTTCCGGAAGCGATTTATCAACGAGGGTATGATTTCGAGGAGGTTCGGACCCGTTTCTAGACATTCGTTTAACGAGACGGTTCCTTTACTATGTGCTGACGCGTCGAAAACCGGCCTAACTCTCGTAGTGCCAGCTTCCTTAAAAATTGGACGGTGGGGAAGATAATGTTCATTAGGTACATCATTACGTACCTCCTCAATAATATTTTCTTCCAACCAGTTATCAAATACCTCCTGATAGGCCCCAATTTTATTCGAGTGCATTAGTTTCTTCCGAGTAGTCTCTAGGCGTTTTTCCGCCAATTCTCGGTTGCTAGGTAACCTAGAACGATCTAAAACCCATGGTAGTGCAACCTCATATCTACCTTCGGAATCTACTCTCAACCCTTTCTCAAAATATAGCATACTGTCTTTTTGCAACTCTAGTTTTGTTTTCGCTTCGACCGGGTCAGTTATTCCTATAGTATCTAATTTCCAAAAATTTTCTGCTGATCTCTCGTTCAACAGTAACGAAACACATGTAGGGGTATCCTTCTCGTTAAAATTTGGTACTTTTCCCATGATGACCCATCCCAATTTTGTTTGCATAGCAACGGGACCACTCTTTAAACACCTTAATTTTCCAGTAAATAATTTTCCCGCGACGTCAGAACCGATAAGCATTTTTATTTCATCTCCCACTTCCGGAAAACAACCCTGCATATCATTCACATAAATACCATAAGCTTTTAATTCCTCTGACAACGACCCGTTTGAGGATATCCTTTTTACATCTGAACAAATAATTGCTTTGTTTAAACATAACATCTCACAACTAAAATCATTATCAAGACTTTTTACACAAATGTTATACATGCGATGTAACTCTTCACCTGTCTGTACGCCACCGAAAAGTTGATGAATTAATCTCTTTTCCCCCACGCTCTCACATTGTAAATACTCAATGACGTCATTACAAATGAACGACTGCACAGCTCCGCTGTCAATTATGACCCTTATGTTTTTTTGCCTGCTCCCGTTGGATATTCCAACCACTAATGTCTGCAATAAAACTCCCTCATCTTGTAAACAACTCGACGAAAGTATTTGATCATTGCCAACCGTTTTCGCTTCCTCTTTAGCCTCAGAGCTTGCAAATGTCTGTTTACTCTTGTCTGTCGCTGTTGGGCAAAGGACAGACAAATGACCTACTTTCTGGCATATGCCGCATCTGACCTTCAATTTTAACCGACAGTTGCGGGAAATATGATTTCCCCCCTTTTTCAAACATACATAACAAACTCCTTTTTATATAACAAATCTCTCTTTTCCTGATAGGAAAGCGTTTCTGCTTTAAAGCATTTTTCTGTCGGGTGAGGCTTCTCACAGAAAAAACATAATTCTATTTTTATCTTATTAGGCGTCGACTTTTTCTCTCCTACCCACAATTCGTGACAAGTAGGGATATCTGATTCCATTAAATCTTTATTTTTTGAACTCCTCTTGGGTTTATTCAAACCGAAATCATCGCGCGCTAATAGCATGCGTTCTTCAGTTAATACTTCAGTTTTTAAAAACTCAAGAAGAGAATCTAAATCTGTCTTACCTCTAATTTCTGTGGACTTTTCCCGTTCTCGTTCCCAAATTCGTAATATATCCGTGGGCAAACAGGATTCAACTAGAGGGAATATTATGCTGGCATATTTATCCTTAGTGACACCAAGCGATTCCAACGCTCGTAATTTAGTCTCTAATTTGTCGTAAAGCGATGATAACGAAAATTTTTGATTTGACGTATAATTGGCCAGAACTAACTGTAATAAATCTCGAACATAAATTTGTATAAGAATCTGGGTATTTCCAAATCTAGTGCGCAAGTGCTCTATCACTTTTGAATAATTATCAGCTGTGCAGGGGTAACTGTTCACAATCTCCCGTGCTTTGGAATTCGGGATCGTTGACTGTATTAAATACACAAATTTCGAATGGTCGTCCAACGTATCGTCTTCATGAATTTTTATGAAGGTATTCCAGAAGTTTAGCCACTTTCGGGGGTCTCCATCAAATTGAATTAAATTAATTTTCGGCAGCCTGATTTGAACTTGCGAAATTCTAGCTTCGGTTTCGTTTTCACTATTTTCTTCCACTTGACTTTTTTGACCTCTTGACGAACAAATTTGCTTTGCTTCTGTCTTTATTTGTACGAATTTTTCCACATATACCTCACAAGCTTCGAATTCTTGAGCGTATTCTTTCTCTTTTGCTCCTGAAGTTAATAAGGCATCTAGCAGTTCTTGGTCTATTTCTCGGAGCCGGTTTGACTTATCCGTCAACTGTTCCAGACTTATTTCGATGTCTGTCATTCTTGGTTCTTTTTCTGCTAATTTTTCCTTAAGGAGATTATAAACTTTCGTAAACGCTGTACGGAGCGGTGCTCTTTTAATCTTCAGTAAATCCATTTTTCAATCAATAATTAATCTTCCATCAATAATCAATCCTACCGGCTGCGCCACTAATGTCGGGATACACTGAAATTAGTTGATTTAATCCACTGACGTTAGAAAATGGTTCGGGGACACCTACCCGGTGTCTCTTGATATACCGATGGAAGATACTTGAGACTGTATTTTTCCTGTTTATTATATATCCTTTTCTATACATATAATACCTTTGAGACAATACGCAGGATTGCTCGATGTTCTCTCTCGGAGAATCACAGTTGTACTACTAAAAACAAAAACCATATACCGACGCGCATGCGTCATGACTTCTCCCAATCAGCCTCTTCGAAAACATCTGAAGAGACGGGGAGGTCTCTCCCTCTATTAGGCAGAATGTGTATGAAAACTGACACAGATGATTTGCCAAATTGCAGCAAATATGAATTTACAATACAAGTTTTGACATTTTCCACTTAAATAAATATTTAAATATATTTGTAAAAACAACGAGTTTTGTTATAAGTTATATTCCCCAAATGGTGAATTCCACCTAACATGAAACCATTACGAAAGAAAATCATTTTAAACAAATTCTTAAGTGTTATATATCATTGGAAAGCTTATGGCCTCTAGAACTAGAACCTATTATTGCTTTTTCCTTACATTAAGTTTGTTTTGTAGGGGAAGTAATGGGAAAATATCTATTTGTAAGTTTTTTTAGCAAGTAAAATTATCATTTTTATACCTTATTACTTACGTAAATTATGCCACTGAATTTAATTGGAGTAAATTTAATATTATTGTAAAAACTATAAAAGTAAAATAAATGCATGTTTGTGACTGTTTTGAATATAAATAGCCTAGTTAAGGGTACAGTTGCAGCATCATGTATTATATGTAACGTCTGTTACAAATAGTTTTTAAATTTTTTATTACAGAAAAAAATGACTGAATTTTTATGTCAAGGTTCTGATAAATTACAGGCATGTCTTGTGATGTTATTTTTTAAATTTTTGAACAAATTTACATAATAGATTCACAGATTTTTTTTATCTTATGACGCTATAGTACAAACGATGTTCCATTTTATGTAGCATCCGTTACATTAAGGATTTTTTTTTCAGCTTAAATACACCAGAAATAAATTTTGAAACCTGTCAAGTTTATCTTTAGTATTGGTTTTATCAGGACAAAATAATATACTCCTATTTTGAAGCATTAATATACATCTCATAATCTTTTTATCATTTATTTTGTGTGTGAATTTTTCGTCCGTTACAATGGAATTCACCAGATGCTGCGTTAGGGGTAGGTGATGAAATTTTAAAATAAATACAATTTGTGTGCAAAATGTGACAAAAGCATAAAATATATTAATTATTTTGTAAGTTTATTTTTAATTAATCTTTTTACTCTAGTTTTGGGTGCTAATTTTTTACATAAAATGTATAAAGTATTGTATTAAAAAGGTTTTTTTATAACTGCTGAAGTATTACTAATTATTTATAAATGACTTAAAGCATGGAAAGCTAACCATGGATGGTCTATTGTATCTACCCCAAACACACTATCATTAAAACTTTTAGATAAAATTAAATATAATACATAAAGGAACTCACCCAAAGAAGCTGCACAATCATTGCATTGGACGGAAAGGACATTTTCTTCCTTTTCATTCAACTTGAGTTCCACACTGTAAGTCTTTTTTGTGACATTATGTTCTGGTGTCACCCTTGCATTGACTGTACAGATGTCTCCATCCCTTTTTACCTAAACATATCCTACAGCATTATCTCCATAGCCTTATCTTCCAGATCTAAGTAAAAGTAACTTTCTAAGTACTAAAGCATTAATTTAAAAATGTGTTTTTAAAACACAAAATTATGGAGTTAGAGGATTGTTTAAAATTATTATGAGTAGTAAACATTTATTTCTTTGCACCACTTAGTATGTGATTAGTCAAAAGTTTAATTATCATGCATAGTTCAGATTTATTATAATTCCTTTACCATTTAAAATACACATATTTCTATGATATGAATGCAGAACACTGAACATATTTGTAAATTTGGTAGTGTTTTTAATTTCTGTCAACTTTTTAATACACAATTAAAAATACTAAATATCCTATAACAGACACTACATGTAATGTTGCAGAGCTAATTAATTCTACAAAATTAAAGATGTACTATGAATGAATAATAATAGAAGCTGTTTATTAAACTTTTAGAGTACGATATTAATTTAATAATATGCATAAACAATGTCTAACTTTAAAGTTTGTGTAAAGTACAATGTACGTCAGCGTTCTACAATCTACATTACATAACTAGAATAATAAATGCAAACAAATATATACATACCTCTGAGCTTTAAATCCTCGTATTTCTGCTCCCATAAAACTTGGATTATTTCCCAAAAAGGAAAACACTGCAAATGAATCCATTTTAGGCAGGTTGTCAGATTGCCCTTTTACAAAACCGGGTAATAACGCCATGGTAAAGAAAACAGAAATAACAGAAATAAGAGCAATAATAAAGACGACGATAGAATATAATTTAAAAGAAAGGGAATAAATAATAGCCATAAACTAAAATTAGAAAAATTAAACCAAATTAGAAAAAAAAATATGATTTTAAAATGTTAGTTTAAGAGGAGGAAACGTGGAATCTCGCACTAGAAAAATGTAAACATTGAAGCATGGTGCATAGTGACGTCAGAACCAATAACGTAGCGTTTTGAGGTCACATGATTTTTCAACACTTTTCGCTTATTTTAAATTTAAAATTCTTATTATTTAGATCTATATATACATTTTAATTGATGTTTTCGAACAATTTGATAACCAATCTGTTAATAAAAAATAGAAATGAGCATTTTCCCCACATGAGCAAATTCCTCATTGCTCGTACTGTCGCCGGTTACGTCTGAGAGGCATCTCTAGTCACAATACCGTCCATTCAAGTTGACAGATTTGTTTGAATAACCCTGTGGCATGAGCAATCATGCTTTTAAACTCTCCCAGCAGCGCATCTCATATGCGCATAGCGCACTTTCCCTTGTCTCATTGACGTCGAAATTTTAATCATTTGCATATCTCTTACCAGACTACATTCCTGCCAAGTTTCGTGATATTAGCTCGATTTCTTCTGGGTGCTTATATTTTTTGTGACCGAGTGTATTTCATAGTTAGTTATAATTTCATAGTTAATTATTTAAGGGATTAGATTATCACTTTTTGATAATATAATTCATTAAAAAATTATCTATTATATTTGTTAAACTATAACAACTTGAATACAGATGTGGCTTATCTTATTTCTCTTTCAGTTTTTAATTTTATTTTTTATTTATTTATTTTATATTTTATTTTATATGAGGCCATATAAACAGAATAACTGATCAGTTTTTGCTTACCCTTTTAGTTTTTAAGGTCTGATGTAAAGCATATTTCAGTGGATGTAAATTTACTGACACTGTAATTGAGGAAATATATATTTTGCGTTAAAAATTCTAAAGAGGTAATACTTGTATGTTCTTTGATAAAGATTTTAATCTTTGTTCTTTCCTTTAGTGACCATCGCCTTCCAGAGAAACTTACTGCCCATGAAACAAAGGTAAATATGTATTGACTGATGGATTGTTACTTTTTTCCTTGCCCTTCTTTCAGTACATGTTATTCCCCCCCCCCTATCCTTTGCAAGAATCTGTAACTATGCATGCATTTATATGCATTCTATATGTATGTTTATATTCGTGTACATGCCATATATATGCATGATATACAAGACTGTAAATCAACATTTTCTAAATTATGTAGTTTTAATAATAAATAACATAATGTTATGTGCTCATTAATCTTCACAATTTCTCTGTGTATATGCACACACAATAATATTCACACTTGATTGTGATGAGATGTAAAGGAAAATCTTCACTTGTAACTCAACTGCAGTATTTTGTCTTTTTAATGAATTATTGTTTTTTCTTTTTTAATACACAAGTATTATCTATAATTTACTTTAAATTATAGATAATACTTTAATTATCTATAAATTACTTTAAATGTTACATAACTTACATTTTCCACTCATTGCTTTTTGTTTTTTATTTCTTTCACTATATTTATGTGTATTCTATGTTTCTATTCTTACGAATAGCAACATAAATTATCTTTGATTGTAGTATAGTTTTTACGTCAATCAGTTCAACCTTGTTAACTTATTACTTGATATATTTTTGTCACACTTGGCTGAAAGAAAATTTTGAGGTGGACAAAATTATGATTGATTGATTTGAATGTGTCAAATTGTTCATAATTAAATTTATATACCCATTGATAACCTATATAAAATTTCCTTTATGCCTGATATCTATCAAATTTGCGAGATGTGAATTCCTTGACAAGTCTGATGTGAAACATTAATGTTTAGAATCTAAAAATAATGATTTATTAAGCTTTAAAAAAAATTCAGTATTTTTATAATTGTTTTATTTTTTAAAATTTAATTTTATCATATCATTTGTTTATAAGCTGTTTCACATGATAAAATCA
This sequence comes from Dolomedes plantarius, assembly GCA_907164885.2. NCBI lineage: Eukaryota > Metazoa > Arthropoda > Arachnida > Araneae > Dolomedidae > Dolomedes > Dolomedes plantarius. Next base: position 1,949,178 of record OU015501.1, on the reverse strand, counting down.
ATTTCTTTACTCCTTAAACTGATATACTTAACATTTTTCTCATGGGATCATTCTAGCTAGTTAAAAAATCTCATAGCTCAGCAATTTTTTACTTGTTAATGTCATTCTCAAAACTTCTCAGTATATGCAAATTACACTATACAACAAATTTGAACTTTTTTTCTGTCCTATAGATGAAACTATGTGATTCTGTATAAACAAAAGGTGCTTGATTCATACATCAAAACCAAAATGGTCCATCACATACCATTTTTGTATAAGACCCACTTCTCATATTTATAAAAATTGGGTATAGAGAAATGTAACAGAGGCTTGAATATAGAAAACACAAACACTAAAATGATTTTCATGGCCGTTTTCTCTTGTAGACATCTGTTGGTGTGTCCCTGATAACAGACCAGCAATATTCAGCTAGCATATTCCATTCCATCGTCCACTGAAATGCTTTTCATAGAGATGTCCTGGTGAAACTCTCGCCATGCTCATAACTAATTGTGCCAAGGTTTTGAGGAAAGAAGTCCAGATGTGAGTCCAAAAAGTGTAGTTTTAAAGACATATTGCAACCTATAAGACAAAAGCATTTCACCATGTCACCAACAAGATGTTCATAGTTTTCAGCTTTTTTGTTTCTAAGGAAATGTGAGCATGCTGATTTGAATGCCATCCAGGCTTCTTTTACTGCTTGTGACAGTTTATTTTCAAACTCTTCATCATGAAAGACTGCTTTAATTTATGGGCTAATAAATACCCCTTTTACCTTTGCCTCACTTAAATTTTTGAATTTGTTCCTGAGATGCAAGAAAGCCACTCTTTCTCTGTCCAGAGCTTTTACAAATATTTTCATCAAACCGAGTTTAATCTGCAATGGTGGAAGAAAGACAAATTGCAGATTCACAAGTGGTTCATGTGATATGTTTTTGGTGCCAGGAATGAAGTTTTTTCTTGGAGGCCACTGTTAACGGATGTAGTGGGTTTTTTTTTTCTGTTGCCGCTGTCCCATTCGCAGAGAAAGCAGCAGAATTTAGAAGATCCTTGTTGCATGCCTGTTAATATCCCAATGACTTTCAAATCTCCACAAATGTGCCATTTGAATTTAGTGTACTCAATTAACTTCAGTATAGCACTCATAACTTTGTAAGTTTCCTTTGTATTTGTAGAATATGCTACAGGAACAGACGGACAAACATTGCCTATATGGAGGAGCACTGCTTTGAGACTATGTTTGGATGAGTCAGTAAACAGGCACTACTCTGCTGGATTATGTTCATATCCCAATTCCTGAAATAGGCCATTCACATTGCAGCAATATATAATGTCTTCTTTCTCCGCAAAATTGTCTACAAAATGGATTTGTTGTCTTCAAAATAAACTTATTTTCTGTAGCGGCACTTGCCACTACAGTATAGATTTCCATTGCTAAATGTGGATTTTGGGGAAAATGGTGCATGGTAAACAAAAAATAATTACAGATTTGTTATTTTCAGCCAAAAATATACACGAAACACACATTTTCATTTGAAGGACACCTTTCATGTTGTAGACTGTTATTATTTGATTATAGTGTTATCATTTGATATATATAAGTCGTCCTCAAGTGTAACTGTCTGTCATCGGATGCCATGTTAGAAGCATCATGCTAATTTTTATCTTTTTGGACTCTAGCATCATGTAATTTCTGGCTTAGCGTGTGGGAGTTTGGTTTGTCTTGAATACTGTCATTATATTCATGTTCTGTTGATAGCATTTAATTAGATTCTGTTGTTGGTGTTACTAATCCTATCTGATCTAGCTGATAGGCTAGACCAGATCCATGAGACCAAAAACATCTAAAAAACCCAAGACAAGGAGGGTACTCTGCATCAAATCCCCCTTTTCAAGCCCCAAGCAAGATAGAAGATTGTCAGGGGTGGAATGATTGATGTTATATTTTCCACAAATGGGATTTAAAATAATCTATAGATGTATCAGAGAAAATTATATCCCTAACATATGGAAGAAAGTGGTGGTCTTGTTCTTCCTCAAAGAAGGCAAAGATCTAACGGATCCTAGTTCCTATAGACCAATCTGTCTATTACCAGTTTTTGGCAAAATCCTTGATAACATTATAATAAATAGATTAATCATACATCTGGAACACAATGATCTGCAGTCTATGGAGCAATATGTGTTCAGGAAAAATCTGGGTAGTATACAGGCTCTGAGTAATGTTATACACTAAATAAGAGATAATAGAACTAATGGAGAACACACATGCCTAATCTCCTTAGATATTGAGAATGCTTTCAACACACTAAGAAGAGGAAATCTTATCAGAGAGCTGAAAAAGTTGACACTTGAGAAATACATGTATTGTATTATAGTAAGCTACATCACTAATAGAAAAAAAAATGTGAGATCATTTATAACATTGGAGTGCCCCAGGGATTTTCCCTGGGGCCCATTTTATGGCTTATCATCATGAACAAGGTACTATACATAAATGCTAAAAATGGCAGATAGCATACAGGCCTTCGCAGATGACATAATTATTCTAATTAAATCCTCGGTTATACAAAAATTTTCAGATTCCTCAAAATACATTCTGGATCATTGCAATGAATGGAGTAAAAACAATAATTTGGAATTCAGCATTAACAACTGTAACTACACAATAGTAAAGAGTTTTGGAAATATAAGTCGAAAACTTACTATGAAAATGGGCATGCAGGCAATCAAATATCAACAGGAAATTAAATACTTAGGGGTCTATATAGACAACAAACTCAGTTTTACCAAACATCTGGAAAAAATGCATGAAAAGGCTCTAAAGTATTTTTATAAATTAAATAGAATTACCAAGAAAACTTGGGGTATCAAACCTGAAATTTTAAAACAGATTTGCAAAACTGTCACGGAAAAAATGTTATTATATGGCACGGAAATATGGTACAAAAACTTGGAAAGAACTAATAGGAAACTAAAACAGATACAAAAACCCTATTTATTAGGGATAACTAAATGTTACAGAACTGTCGCTACCGATGCACTAAATGTGTTAGCCAGCTGTTTACCATTATATATAAAGGCTAGAACAGCAAAATTGCAATATAAATTATTTGTGAAAGGTGAGGAAATTGAAATAAATGGCATAAAATACAACAGAGAAAACAGCGAAGTTAGAAAAATTATTAAAATTGAAGATCTTTTTAGGATGGATTGGACTCATGATATAATCCCCAAAACATCAGAATTTTTACTGGTGGCTCTAAATTGAAGATAGAATGGGTTCGGGTGCTGTGATCTGTCCTGAAAATGGTGAAACTATCTATATTAAGGAGAGAATGGAGAGAGCAAGTTCGTATATGGCTGAATTACGTGCCCTACAAATAGCAATTGAAACAATGAGAAATAAAAATATCAACAGTTTTGACATATATACTGATTCTAGAAGCACCCTGGAGGCATTGAGCTCCATTGATTATAAGAGCAGTATAATTGAAGAAATAAAAAGGGAAATTGGGAACAACGACATACAAGTGAACCTGCACTGGGTAAGGGCTTATGTGGGGATCGTTGAAAATGAGGAGGCCGATAAAACAGCCAAAGAGGCAACCAAACTATAATGAAGTGGGCAGCACCTATAAATGGACTAGAAAGAAAATAAAAAACATAATGGAAAAAGAAGAAATTAAAAGCTGGCAAAAAACCTGGGAAGAGAGTGTAAAGGGTAGAAGAATCTTTGAAATCTATAAAACTGTTAAACTATCCAGAATCTGTGCTGTTTTTATAATACACCAGGCCATGACGGGACATGGTTTCTTTGGTCAATACCAAAAAAGATTCCACAACAAAACTGATGTATGTACCTGTAATGCTACTCAGACGGTCGAACATTGCCTGTCTGAATGCTCACAATTCAATAAACTGCAAGAATGCCTACCGAGAGACTGCTAATTCGTCTAAACACAAATTCTATAATGACTATTATTGTAAAAAATATGTACGCAAAGTGGTGGGTCTTCTCTTGGATGCAGTCTTACCACATTAGTTTTTTTTATTGCGGTTGTGGGGAACTCATCATGATTTCTTACATAGCATCATGTAGTTTTGGATTGGCAATGGGAAAGAAAAAAAAAAAGAAATTTAACGGTCTTTCATGACCATTGGGTTATGCTTGCGACTCAGTGTTGTTTTGGTTTTGGCTTTTCGGCATTGCCTTCAAATTTGTTCCTAGTTTAATTGTACTAATTTTGCTGATAGGTTCTAGTTGGGTGGCAACTGGGTGTCTGATAGTGGACTGGCGGGTCGGTGGCTTCTATGTTGGATGTCTGTGTGTTGGTGCCTTATAACTGTATTGGTTAGGAGGCGTGAAGGTTATCATTTTAACAAATGGGGAAGATCTTATTGCCTTGATCAAATTCAAGGCACTTCTGGTGACCACTTAGGAGTCTTGACAAAGCAGTCTGCTGAGCACGATTGCCCACAAAAGCCATAGCTCTTTCCGACTGTCTGCCACAATACCAGTCATGTGCTGGAAGAGATCCCCATGAAAGGGAGACGGCAGATTTAACTATTGCTCAGATCTCCAAAAAAGTTAAAGTGTTAGAGGTCAAATCCATTTTAATTCCCATCTTAGCCAGGGCATTAGCTACTTCGTTGCCGCTCAGACCAATAAGCGATGGGATCCATTGCAAATGGATATCATGGAGTGCTCTTGCAGTAAAGTCAGAACAAAAATTGAAGTTCTATCACCAATCCAAGGCCAGTTCTGAAGGTGTTGGATAGAACTGCGGCTATCGGGCAAAATCCAGATATCTTTATAGGCAGTGCAGGAAGCTACAGCTTTGAGACCCTCTTCAATTTCAATTGGTTCTGATCGAAAAACAGAGCAGTGATCTGGATTTCTGATTTTGATAGTAAATCTACTCGAAAGAGTTTTCACCAAGATACTGCTACCGCAATTGTTATGTTAATTTTTACTGCCATCTGTATATATTTGAAGGGCATCAGAGGGAATACTGTTAAGTGTTTCCACAGCAATTTGCCGAAGATATTCTGGTAATTTTGCTTTTTGATGGTAATAGAGACAAAATTGGTATTAAAATGAACTCTGGGAAGTCCCTTCAAAGGATTTCCATAAAGTTTCAGAGAGTGTCCTTCAACACTAGTGTCAGTGTTGCCTATTTGATAAGCCAGATAAAGAGGGCTGTTTTTCTTTAATCTTTGATTTCCTGTCCAGTTATGAAGAAACATAGAGGTACAATTGTGAGTACTAAAACTGTACAGTTTATTAAACTATTTTGACAATTTAACTCTGTCCTAAAGTCAGTGGTTGTAGATCATATTCATAAAGAGCTATTTCACCTGGGCAGCTGTTACATAGGCCAGTAATTAGGTGAACTGCACTCAACTGAATGCACTCAAGCTTAAGTAGGAAGGTAGGTGAAGCACACGAGTAGACCTCAGAACCAAATTCCAAGATAGGACTTAAAGGGAGATATAAGTAGATCTAAAAGTATAAGCATCCGCTCCCCAATCAGTGCTAAAAATATATTTTAGGATATTCAGCCTTTTCCTGTCTCTTAAAACCAAATTTTCAATATGTCTATTGCTTAGCAATTCTGGGTCAAGGCAGTAGCCCAAATATTTGGTGTGCTTAATATACGGTAGTGATTGTCCCATCATAGTGATATCTGAATGATAGTTGTAAAGTTTTTGATTTGTAGTGAAGAAACTAACATAAGATTTGGAGGTCTTAAATTGTAATTTATGTTGGTTAGCAAACTCACCACCTTAGGTAGGACAAGATTAATATCGTTTTCAGTTTGTTCAATGTTTGAGTTGGAATTCCATAAAATGATGTCATCAGCAAATATTCCGGTTTCACACTTTTGAGCAATGATTCTCTCAATCCCTTTTAAATACAATGAGAAAAGTAATGGACTCAACACAAAACCCTGAGGTAAGCCCTGATTCAATCTAAAATCTCTAGAATAAGATTCATTAAAATTAACATTAAAAGATCTGCCCCTCAGAAAATCACCAATCCAGGAAAGTACCCTTCAATTGATCCTAAAATCAACAAAAAGCTTCATAAGTAACTTGTTAGTCCACACTCTATCAAAAGCTTTGGTCAAATCTTAAAATAATGCCAGTGTATGGTTAGTGGGTGTCAAGTTTTGTCAATCTCTTTCTTGTCTGAAGTATAATATCTGATCAATAATTGAATGTCCTCTTCTAAAACCATATCGTTCTTTTGGAAGTAAATCAGTAGAATCCAAATAAAAAGTTAGTCTTTGTAAAATCATCTTTTCTGTTAGCTTACAAGAAAAACTTGTCAACGCAATAAGTCTAAAACCGTCAGGAGATTGGTTTATTTGGCTTTCTAATTGCTATTATAATAGCACGTTTCCAATCACGGAGTCTACCAAGCCTCCAAGAGTCAGTAAAAATTTCCAGTAGAGACTCTTTACCTCTAGGACCAAGATTATAAATCATTTTCCCATGAATGTTGTTGGGACCAGAAGATTTAGATGGGTCAAGTGAATTCAAAGCAGTATCCGTCTCTTCCAGAGAAAATACTCTACTAAAAATGCTGTCATTACATATTTCACTTTGACAACCATGAAAAATCTGCCTGGCCATATTCTTTAAAGGTATGTCCTCCCTCGCAAAATCTAATTCACTCATTTTTTGATAGTGACTACCCAAAAGGTCAGCAGCTGCTTTATCATTAGGGGCAACTTGCCTGTCATCAAAAAAGGAGGCTAAAGGAGTTACACTGAGGTTGAGGTTGTTTAGTACTGAGGTTTTTAACCAGCTTCCAGAGCTTAGTTTTAGGAGCTCTGGCATTGATGTTCTTACACAACTCAATCCAGTTTTTTCTCTTGAGTTGAGAATAGGTTCTTGCTATTTCAGCATTAGTTTTTGAGAGTTCAATTCTAAGAGTGGGATCTCTTCTGTTCTTCATATTATTTTTTAGAAGGTCCCTTTTCTCCAAGAGAGGCCTCAGTAGAGGGGAATTATGCATAAAAAAGGAGTAAACTTTTTGAAGTTACCTCTAGGGATAGCTTTCTTCACTGCCTGAGTCACAGTTTTCTTAAAGAAAAGTCACATTGCATCAAGGTCTTTAAGAAGTGGCCTAGTAGTAAGCTCTTGATCGATGATGCTACGAAATATTTCCCAGTCTACTCTTAAAATTCCAGAAATTTTTTGGTAATTTTTGATTTCCTTTGCCTTCTCCTAATTTCTAGCAAAATAGTCAGATGGTCACTCCCTATGTTACGTAGCACTGTCCATGAACAGTCTGGAAAAAGGTCAGGACTAACAACAGTCCCATCAAGAACGTCTTCAGTATTATAACTAAAAGAGGAAAAAGGTTTTGCACCATCATTAAGGGGCATAAAAGCATAATCATCCATCAATTTAAGAAATTCTTCGCCTCTATGGTTGATAGTTATGCTGCCCAAAGTAGTATGCTTGGCAGCATAACTATCAACCATAGTCACCTAAAATTACAGTATTATTATCATAAGTGGCAAAAAGGTCCCCAGGAATACCATTTTGATTAGGCGGGTGATATAAATTGAAGATGTTAAGATATTTGCTCTTCCAGTTTACCCTAATACCTTGAATCTCTAAATCTGAATTTGTCAATAGCGGTGGGTGGATTTGATGATAATTAACTTCAATTGGATTCTTCTTAAGAGTAATTATGATACTGTTGAACTAATGAAATATTTTCAATGCTTTAATGAAAAGACTACTAATAAATTTGATTCACTATGCATGTTATTTAATGAGGAAAGAAATGGAAATCTTAATAAAGGAATTGAGATGGAAATTTACTTAGTGTTAGAAGTTTTGAGACATTATATAACATGTACAAAATGCTCAGCTATGAGATTTTTATGTCATCTTTTCTTCAGTCCCCGCATCAGTGCTAATAATCTAAATGTTGTAAATTTGAGTAGTCTTTTTCACTTGAAAAGATGACGATATGAAACACACAAAAAATATCTAAGCAGAATTATTATCTGAATAGATAATTACATATGCTGAAACAATTAGTATTATATTATAATTTGAGGTGACTAAACACACCTGTTTTTTAATTAAAAAATACATGTAAAATACTATAATAATAGCATTACTGATCTGTAAAAACATATACATACATGCAATAAAACAGAGTATATTAAATTTATTTATTGAGTATATTTAATTTTCTGTAGGTAAGAGAACTAGAAACTGAAAGGTTAAACAAATGGCTGAAGATGTTAAAGAATTGGGATAAATACAGTGGTGGAGAAAAGGTAATTTTAAATGCATTCCATTGATAAATGTCTAATTTTTATTCATATACTTCATGTATTTCCATTAACTTTTGCATCAACTTATGAATGCTTTTTTTTTATCTTACTATTGTTAGATTGTATACCTTGAAAAAATTTTACTTTTTAGTTAAGAAGAAGAATATATAAAGGAATACCAAATGCAGTTCGTGGTGAAGTCTGGTGTCGTGTTTTGGAAGTTACACAAATTAAAAAAGAGCAAGAAGGAAAATATAAAGTTTGCATATTTTTTAAATATAAATTTGCTTTTTGAAAATATGAATTTCTTTTCTATATCTAGATATGTATTTTAATTTCATGCAAACTTTTTTTTAGGAAATGAAAGAAAAGGCTAAACTTTTATCTCCAGACATTCGTCAAATTGATCTAGATGTTAATCGAACTTACAGAAATCATATTATGTTCAGAGAAAGATACAGTGTGAAGTAATTATCTTTTTTTTTAAAAATAGCTGATTGTTTATTATTCTTAAATTGAGTTTTTCATTGTGGTTTTTATTCTTTGTAGGCAACAAGCTTTGTTTAATGTGCTAGCTGCATATTCTATTTATAACATGGTAATTTATTTTTTTTTTATTTACATAGTATAATTTTTTGCTACTTTTATTATTATAAAGCATTTTATAATTCTTTCATTAAATGCAAAATTTGTATGGATGAATTCATTAGATACTATAGATTAATTTATTATGTGAAAATTCTTTTCAATTAACTCTGAATTTATATATATGTATGGAAATCTGTATTATTTAAATGGGTATTGTAACTAAAAGGATTTTTCAATAGTTTTTAAACGTATGTCAGTGAGCTTCATTAGAGTCCCCAAAAAAGTTTAAAAAAAGTAATGAAAGTAACTTTCAGAGCATTTGTTTAATATGCTAAAAAGTGCATATTTAATAAAATCAAAGTTGAAATTTAATATGGTATGGCAAAATTGAAAGTAATAATGATTATTTATGTTAACATTCATTATTATTTGCTATTTATTCTCCAGTCATTATCATTACTTGTTACTTAGATTTTTACTCTTTAGTGAATATTTATTGGAATTGTTCTGCATTTTGTACAGTTAAGAAATAGACATTTCCAGAGTGAAAGAGCAAAATATTTCCGATTACAAAAATGTAAATATGGAGATTTTAAACTGCATAGGAATGGTTATATTTGTAACAAGTTTTTGAAATTTCCCTGAATTGTCATATATTCATATTCAAGATATTTTTCCCCTCTAGGAAATAGGATACTGCCAAGGAATGAGTCAGATAGCTGCACTTTTGCTTATGTATATGAATGAAGAAGTATGTTACAATTTTTCCATTTAACTTAAGTGCCATTAGAATTTTTTCATTATTCATGTCTGTTATTTGAGATATTCTCAATATTAAATTTTAAACTATTCAAAAGTTACATGCAGTAGTGATTTTATTGAAGAAAAATGTTACTTATTAGTCACTATATTTGCATATTGCTTAAATACATGTACTTTCAATTTTGTGGTTTCTCCCATAGAAAAGTTTCAGTACATATAGGAATCCCTTTAGCGTGATAGATTGTTCATATGTTGCATTTCTGAATTCTGTCTTATGTATGATGTGTACTTCATGGGTATAATTGTTAATATTTTTTTGAATTTTAAGCTGTGCAAACTCTTCTATTCACATAGGGGGTTACCAAAATATTGGAAACACCACTTTAAAAAGATGTGCTGCAGCATATGTAAATGCTGATGACAACATCATCAATGAGCAGAGTTTTATAATATGGTAAAGATTAAGAATCTTCTATCCTGAAGTACCTGTATATTCAATGTACAATTAGCTGCTGTAGAATAAATGTTCAAAATGGTGAATCTGAGTAACCTGCAAAGAGGTATGATAATTGGTGCTGCTTCTGTCACTAAAATGATAGAAATTGTCAGTGTATCATGGGAGATAGTAACAAAGATTGTGCCATAGTGCAAAATTGAACAACCTATTGCTTCTGGATACATAAAGTGGGGATGCCATGTTAAGTTGTGAGTGAGAGAAAGGCAGAACTTGGTATAGATTGTATGACAAAAATCTAAGACTGCAATACAGCAAATAACTGCAGTGGAGCATACAAGATGTAATGATCATGTTACATTAATAACATTTTGTCAGCAGCTGCATAAAGCTGGTATTTATAGTCATGCTACAATCCAGACACCATTCAATATTGACAGCAATGCTAGAAAATGTGTCAGATAGAACCATGAACCTAAAAACTAGAGTTTAAGGGCAGTTGGAAGTCCCTATACCTGCCATGTTATATCAATGTACCTTTTCTCAGGAACTACCAAAGATATTCACTTGAAATTTTTTTATATATAATATAGATATTTCCTAATAAAGTGAAGTCAAATTTATAAACATAAATTCTTTAGTTTTTTTTATAAAAAAAATCTGGAATGAAAACCACTTTTAAATAACAAAAAAAAGGCATTTTTCCAAAGAAAAACTTCTTAATATATTTTTTTTACATATGTAAGTAACTAAAATTCACCTTAGATTGATCAGTGATATGTGTAAAATATTCAAGCAAAATAACAGACAATAATATGTAGTAGTTTCTATAAAAAGGTACATCGAAGTTCAAATAACAACATTTTAAGAAAATTGAGTTTAAAGTTTATAAACTTACCTAATTGAAACATTCCTGCTCCATAGTATTTATTTTTGCCATTTTCTTGTTCTATTTCCTCTTGTCTTTTTCTTTTTAATCTTTGTAACACTCTTTTTCTCTAGTGTGTTGTAAATGGCCATATCTAGCTCTCAACAAATGTTCACGGTCTAGACATTTTAACGTCGTTTGGCAATAAAGGCCTGGATCTATACCTAAATTTTCCAGCACATTCATCTCAATATAAATTCCCTTTGTTGAAACAGGCCACAGCATCATAAACACCCAATTGAAAGCATTCTAGATGAATATATGTCTTTTCAGGTACACAAGTCCAAATAACATTGTTTACACTCTCATTTGAATTTTGAGTCTTTCCATGAAGACACTTTTTTAACAGATCTGGATTAGAAAGATCTTGAAATATTGGTCTCATTGCTTCAACGACTGCCACTGGGAGACTGTTTTTATGTTTAAAAGTTTCTTCTAAAGCCTTGGCTTTTTTAAATTTACATCACGATTCTTCTCCATCAGGGCAAAATCCATGCTGTGGATTTTCATCTGTGGATAATTTGTGAAGGAAGATGGCCCATACAGCTTGGCGCATGCTTTTTAAATTACTAACATTTTTCCTTATGGCTAATCCATAATAAGTTTGTATCTGATCAATTGCTTTATCACTAAGACAACCTTTACCTGATAATTTTTTACCATCACTTAGCTTTTCATTTTTCATAGACACTTTCAGTTTACAGAGACGCGCTCCCATTCTCTTCATTACATGGCCTATACATTCTAATTTCACATTTGGGTATTCATCGCCATAAATATTTATACTTTTTATGCCATTAAATGCCTTTGAATCCCCATCCAAGTATTTTACATAACGAAAGCCATAGTTTAGAGAACGTTGATATATAGAAGAAACACCATCCATTTCCATTTTATCACTATAACCATCAAAATTCTTTTTGCAGTTTGGTTCATGAGAATTTTTGTTCTTGCATGTACAATATCTTGACATAACTTCAACATCAATAACTTTTCCACTGTCAATACTTGTTGCAGTTACAACACCATTCAACGAAGAAAAGCCCCTCTTTTGCCAGATACCATCCAAAGCAATTCCAATATTTTTAGAGCCATTATTTTCTTCAACAGCTTCTTCAACCGCCTCCTGCATTGTATTATTACATACTTCTTTCACTGCGTTTAAAAGTAGTCTGTTGTATTTAGAAAATTTTGTCGGTGGGTTTGGCAGATTCATGACACCACAAAACAGTCGTCCAGCTTCTGCTACTTTTCCAATAGAGCTAAGGGCATATATAAATCGTGTGTTTATAGCATATAAATCTTCATTGTCACTTTGATGAACACTAGAATTCATAAAATTAAATTTGTAATCACAATTATTACATGACAGTTCAAATTTTAGTGCCAAACCTGCATTCTTATTATTTACATTCAGTGATAATCCATAAGAATCACACATTTTACATTTAATACATGTTTCAAAAATAGAAGTTAATATATTTAACTCGATTATAATATTTTTGCTTCTATTTTCTGAATATTGTTAATAACTTTCATCCAAATCACCTAATTTATTTTCTGTGGCACAAGTAGTAACATCACTTTGGCTTTCAAATTCTGCAGCACTAGCCTGATCACAAGACTCATTCAACGTTTTTCTCGGGTACTATTTACCCTTTCGTTTTTTAAACACATTTGTATTTGATCTTGGCATAATGTAGAAATCATAAAAAAAGAAAAATAAAGAAAAATAATCAAAAATAAACTTCTGCAACGTATAATCAAGCACAGCAACAAAAGAACAAGCAACAAACTTCAAACACTAACCACGCTGTGTTTATTTTCAAAATAAAGTGATAGTCACAGTTAAGTACAACCAGAAAATATGTTATGGGTTGTAATTAATGGAGAAAAGAATTCTGAGACTCAGCTGCTAGCTGCAGATCGCAATAGATGTCGATGTTTACATTTTTAGCCCTTTAAATCAGCGTGGTTATCGAATGCAACATGATGTAAACAAACTGAATTACTTAAAAAATTTTAACTTCTCGTTGTCATAGAAACAAAAGTAATACACCATTCGAAAGGGGAAAATGAAGGATTCAAAATATTAAAAAATATAAAAAACGATTTTTTTCACGAATTTGCCTTCCAACTGCCCTTAAGTGTTTGGCAATGTGTCATCTGGTTGTATCACTGGAACTTATCATTGTTTTCTCACTCTGCTAGAGTGTATATTTGGTGAACATCTTCCAAAGCATGTCATCCTAACTGCATGGTGGCCACTGTCTAGTATGGTGGTAGTTGTGTTGCTAGAGTATATTTTCTGATAAAACGTAAAGACCCAAGGGAATAATATGTTTTTAAACTTTATCCTTTCTCTTTTAGGAATCATTTTGGGCATTATCTCGTCTAATGAGTGATGATAAACATGCTATGCATGGTAAGATGCATGATTAAGTTTTTATTTTGTAAAATTCTTCATTCAGTGTCATAAATAAGTTGCAGATGAAGTTTTATCTGAGAAACATTTTTAGCAATTGAAGAAATATGTTTTAATGTATACTTTTGTTATAAATATGATTTATATATTGAGCAGTAAATCATTTATGAAAATATTTCTTGAACTATAGGGGTAGATATGATATATTCTGTTCAGGAGGTGAAATATATGTATTTCAATATTATACTATCTGACATAACTTTAAAACTTTACAAGATATCATTGTTAAGGAATTGTTTTAAATTTTGTTTGATATATAAATTTTGTATTATGCTCTGTTCAGTATATTATCTTTGATCTGTTTAACAAATCTTTAATATTCTGAATTATATCTTTTCCCCTTTATTGTAATGAGTAGATTACTTTTTTTCCTGCTGCCATACTCTTCGCATAATTTAAAAAATATGCTATACTCCTTGCATGGCATAATTAGAATACATATTTTGTGGTTAAGACTGCATGTATGTGTAATTGGTTTTGTACATCCTTTTTAAACATGTTCACAGTGGTTAATGTCTGTAATAAAAGCAAAACACTGCTCAAAGTTTTAGTTTGTCTAGTATATCTCTAATATTTAACATGTTATAAAAATGTTTATCTTGAACAGCATTCCTCTCCTGAAGAATTTTATTTGCATTGAAGATATTTTTTGAAATTAATTTTAGGTATCTGTTACAGCTGTATGTATTCTGATTGGTGCAATTCCCAAATGAAATCCTTTTTTTAAATTGCTATTAAAAAAGAAAACTGATATTTTCAATTTTACATCATTCACATCATCCCAGAAAGTTATATCAGATAGTTAAGTAATGCATATTTGGCTAAATCATTTCATCAAAGGCTCTAAAGAATTTATCGTTGGAAAATTTCAACTTAATGTGCTCACGCTGAATCAGATTAATTTTGAAAACAATTCTTGTTTCTTAAAGTTTATTTCATAATATTCTATTTATTTTAAGTTGAAAAATTTGAAGAATTTTCATATATTGAAATGCTGTGATGGCTTTAAGAGAAAAAAAAAATGATAGAAAATGCCTATTCTGTATTTTTTTCATTAAAATGAATTACCGTAATTTCGCACGTAAGCGCCGTGTCGAATCCGTAAAAAAAAGTGAAAAAATTTTCACGAGAGGCTTTTCGGATTTTAAAATTCTTTTTAGCTTGCGCTTTTCTACTAATATGAGCCTCATGCATTAGTTGAAAGGGTGTTTATCACTGTGCATTTGCCAAGTTCCTGACTATTTTTGGTAAAGCATGACGATGATGTCATTCGCACTTTGGCGACCACTCACGTTCATTGCTGTCATTCTTTCTACGAAAATAGTTTTTTCCCCGCACTGTGAAACTATTTGACAAAACACCGAATCAAAAGCTACTGTGCTAATTTGAATTGGAATGTAATTGCCAAAGAAGAAGAGATTGGAAATAGGTTGAGAGTTCAGTATTGATGAATGTTGTGTTTGGCGATGGCGCTCCAAAAATAAAGTGCTACTAAAGATACCGAAAAGTAAGAGAGCACACAGAAAAGGGAAAACTGCTGGGCCTCAACTTGAAACTAACCTTGAGAAATCGATTTCATCCCAGAGAATTCCAATATCAACAGTAAAGATGCATTTGTGGTGTCTCATTTCTGATTTCTAAGTGGCAACAGCGGATAAAAAAGTTAAAATAACTACTGATCGTTTGTTCTTTTTACACGTAACATGTTTACTGTTATTGCTGCGATGATCTATTTCCATAGAAATTCATTTATTTGTATATGGTTTGTAAATAATAATTTCTTCTATTAAATGTAGTGATGTAGAAATTTGTTGTTGCATCATTAAATCATTCTATACATATGGTTAAATCCGGGAACCATATCTGGTGACTCTCTGACGTGATCAACGAACTTTTGAACGGTATTTTTTACATCCCAGCAAATACGAGGTAGGCATTTAATTATATTTAGAACATTTTTGGAAGATAATTGCTATTTTATTATGACTGACGATAAATTAAAAACGGAACCTGAACTGAGCAGAATCGCTGTAAAACCGCCAGGGTTTTGGAAAAATAAGCCAAAATTATGGTTTATTCAACTTGAGGCCCAATTTTCGAATAGTGGTATTATTCAGGATTTGACAAAATATAACACTGTCATTGCAGCGCTTGACGAAAATGTTTTGGATGTCGTTGTCGTTATTTTATCGAGACACCAAACGATTATAAATATGATGCTCTAAAAAATGCATTGTTAAGCAGATTGACTGATACGGAATTAAATAATCGCTGGCTGATATTGATCTTGGCGACAAATGTCCATCGGATTCGTTGCGCCATATGAAAGGTTTGGCTGGTAGTTCAATATCTGAGGAAGTGATCAAGTCTCTTTGTCTCGGGTGTCTGCCTCAACAGGCACAAGCCATTTTATCAATTAGCAAAGATCCGTTGGACAATATTGCAAAGATGGCCGATAAAATTATCAGTGTCTATAATTCATCGGAAGCATTTTCCATGGCAAAAAATGGCACTACCGTCACCAATTCATCATCCATTGAAAGTGTTAAAATTGAAGCGTTAGAGGCAAGCATTGCTTCACTAAGCAAAAAATTCGAAGAATTTACTTTTCGTAATAGATCACGCAGCAGATTTAGGAATTTCAGAGGCTGTAGCAGTAAAACAAGATCTAGTTTAGCCAATCACAAATTTTGTTGGTATCACTATAAATTCGGAAAAAGAACGCTAAAAAGTCTTTACAACCTTGCGAATTTAAAAATCCTAGCTCGTCATCATCCTCGGAAAACTAAATGGGCGGTCGCTTGAAGAGGCCAACGACTATGGCCACTTGAATTGTCGCCTCTTTCTCTTTGATAAATGGAGCGATAAAAGCGATTTGATAGATACAGGAGCTGATGTTTCTGTAATTCCCTTATCTAAACCAAATAAACAAACTCCTTCAGAATTTAAACTTTTTGCAGCTAACTCAACACCAATTAAAACTTATGGGACTCAATTAGTTAAAATTGATCTTGGTTTAAGAAGAAAATTTGACTGCCAGTTTATAGTTGCCGATGTCTCAAAACCTATCACTGGCGCCGACTTTTTGCAGAACTATGGTCTTCTGGTTGATTTAAAACAAAAACGATTGATCGATTCCTTGACTTCGCTTTATGCACCAGCTAAGGTGATGAGAGGTGCGTCGTCGTCTTTAACTCCACTTGATTGCAGCCGTCTTGATCCCAACATACGTACTCTCATAGAAGAATTCAAAAGTATCATATCAGAAAATTTTGGATCAAAGAGAAGTAAAACCAAACATAATGTTACTCATTCAATAGTGACAAAGGGACCAAAAATCGTTTCCAAAATTCACAATTACCACCTGATAAATTGAAAATCGCAAAAGCTGAATTTGAGTATATGCTAGAACAAGGCATTTGTCGTCCGTCGAGCAGCTCGTGGTCCAGCCCTCTGCATCTTGTGAAGAAAAAAGATGGTACTTGGAGGCCTTGTGGAGGTTATCGGGACCTTAATGCCATTACACATGCTGATCGGTATCCCATACCTCACCTTCATGATTTTACTAATCAACTAGACAGATGTACAATTTTTTCCACCCTAGATCTTCATCAGGCATATCATTAAATACCTATGGAAGAATCAGACATCCCAAACACTGCAATCTGTACACTGTTTGGGTTG
>OU015501.1:1916986-1926986 GCA_907164885.2 Dolomedes plantarius | reverse complement strand
TTATAAAATTCAAAATTCACCTTGATAATTACAAAATTCAAAATAAACTTCACATGATCAGTCTATACCATTTTTAGTTGTCCTTAAAAAGTAGTTGTAGATTCGGAGACTCACAATATTGGCAGTCCATTGATGGGAGTCCATCAGTATCCTCTGGTTTCTGTTCGCTTGGGTTTTTAATATCATTTAACTGAAAATTCTCTCTAGGACGGAAAAATCGAAGGCGAGTAGAATGTACAATCTCAGTGGGAGTTTTATAAAGAGCATTGGGTTTATCAATTTCAAAAAGAACATCTGAACATTTGTTTAGAATAGTATAAGGGCCTGAATACGGTGGGGCAAGTTTTCGGGTATTTGGATATTGAAATTCTTCATATAAACTAAATCTCCGACTTTAAATATAACTTGTTGAAATCTTCTGTCATATCTTATTTTATTCGACTGATAATATTGTCTAGTTCTTTCTTGTGCAATTTTTCTAGCTTCTTCTATAGGAGGGTATATCTCATTATCTTGGAAAGAAATTTTATAAGGCAATTCGCCATACATTAAATAAATTGGGGGAAATCCAGTTACCGAATGAGGGGTATTATTATATTCTTGTGTGACAGAGTCTAAGATTTTTGTCCATGGCACATTACTAGGGCTATTACTAACTTTACATTTTAATCTAGTTACTATGGTTTGGTTAACTCTCTCGACCTTTCCGTTCGTCTGCGGTCTATGAGCAGATGTCAAGAGCTGTGTAACATTATTATGTCTGAGAAAATGTTTAAACTTTGATGAGGTAAAGGCGGAATTCCTATCACTTAAAATTTTCTCGGGTACATGATTTTGAAAAATAGAATTCAAACAATTTATATAGGTTTCCGTGGTGGCACTTTTAGAGGGAAATGTCCAGATGTACCTAGTGGCATGATCAACTACAATGTGTAAATATTTCTTAGTAGAATTATAATAACTTAAACCACCTACAGTATCAATTGATAATAGTTCAAAAGGTTTTTCACACAGAGGAAGAGATTGCATAAAACCATATTTTTCTGATGAGACTTCTTGTTTACTTGACAAGTTTCACAATGTTTAACATAATTTCCAACATCATTAATTATCTTAGTCCAATAATATTGAGGTGAAATAATTCTTAACATTGAAGCTATTCCTGGATGACCAAATTTTTCATGTACTTTCTCTATTAATTTAATTCTTAACGCTTTTGGTACTACAATTTTGATTAAACCTTGTCTTTTTACTACTACAATATTATCCTTATTAAAACATCTGGGTGCTGTTATATTTTCTAACATTTGAAAATGGATGATTTCCTTTATATCTAACAAGGGTTCTGGCGGGGTTGTAGTTATATTAAAAGCAATTGGGTTTCTTGTTAACATGTCAGCTTCAACATTAGTTGTACCTTTCTTATATTTTATGTCAAAATCATACATAGAAATTTTTAGAGACCATCTGAAAAGTCTACCTGTAGGATTTTTAAAAGTTTTAAGCCAAACTAAGCTGTGATGATCTGTATGTACAGTAAAATGTGACCCATGAAGGTAGCAATGGAATTTATCAAGACTATCAATTATGGACAAACATTCTAATTCCGTTATCGTATAATTAATTTCATATGGTCTAAGTCGTCGGGAGTGATATGCAATTGGATGTTGATTTCCATCAGGATGTTCTTGTTTTACTATGGAGGCTATGGCTTCTTTTGACGCATCAACATAGACATGGCAAGGATAATTTGAATTATAAAGGGCCAAAATGGGTTTTGAGATTAAACTATCTTTAAGTTTTTGAAAAGCTTGTTGACATTCAAGCGTCCATGCCCATTTCTGGTCTTTCTTTAAAAGGTTATTTAAGGGAATTCTAATTTTAGCGTAATCAGGAATAAATTTATGATATACGTTAATGGTGCCTAGAAATCTTTGTAAATCTTTAACGTTCCTTGGGCCAATAATTTTTTTATTGTTTCTACATTAGTATTATTTGGGCTGTATGATCCATGCTTAACTTCATAGCCAAGAAAATCAATAGTATCTTTAGCAAAATGACATTTCGATTTTTTAAGTTTAATATTTTCCTTTTCACAAATTTCAAAAATGGTCTTTAAGTGCTGATATGTTGTTCTAATGTCTCTGAGAAAATAATTATATCGTCAAAATAATTTAGAGCAAAGTTAACTTGATATTTATGACGTATACGCCTAATTGTTCTTTGGAATATTGCGGGAGCATTCTTAAATCCAAACGGCAGTCTGGTAAATTGGTACAAGCCATAGTTAGAAGTGAAAGCAAGCTTTTCAGCTTCCTCATCCTCTAATTTCAGGTGCCAATACCCACTACATAGATCTAACGTAGAAAATACCTTAGCATTGGTCAATTTGTCTAGAACACTGTCTATTCTGGGAATGGGTTCACAATCGGTTTTTGTAATTTGGTTAATTTTCCTATAGTCAATACATAGTCGAGTCCTAGCATTATCTTCTTTCTTAAATGCGAGAGTAATAGGTGAACTATATTGGCTATAACTAGGTTTAATAATTTTAGCTTTTAACAAGGCATCTAATTGTTTCTTTATCTCTGCGTCATCTCTAGGCGACGTTCTGTATGGTCTTTGACTTATAGGAAGTTCTGAGGTTAAGACTACTTTTGGCGATTCTAATTTAATTTCTCCCACATCAAACTTATTCTTAGCAAAAACATGATCAAATTTTGAATTAAATTGTCAATATCACACTTATCATTATTACAAGAAATCACATTACATAAATCATTATTATTACTTAAAAATGCAGATACTTCTTCATTATTTCCATGACCACTTTTCTTATTAGGATTATTATTATGACAGCTGGTACAATTAAAATGCTTAAGTAATTTATTATCCTGAAAAATTTCTCTAGTTTTAAAATTAATAGTGACATTAAAGAGTCCAATAGCATGACCAGATAATATAACATATGGTAATTGTACATTAGGTAAGTAATAAAATTTTAATGTTTCAATTTTTTCACCCAATTTTAACGGAAGCATTATATACTGACTTACCTGGACGTTTCGTCCCACAGCTGTAATGTTAATGTTGCAATTTTTGAAATTTAGTTGGTGATTTTTATTTAATGTGGATCCTGGTAAAATATTTAGAGTTGAGCCTGAATCGAATAAAATCTGGACTTTCTGTCCACACAACAGGCTCTCTACTACTGGCACTCAGTCACTGTCGTTGGTTCTCACATTAAAGTTTTTATTATGATTCTGCATTGTCATTCTTGGCTGAAAGGAAGGTGCACTGGTGTTGAACCCTGGTCTGGGACGTTGCTGGAAACGGGGCGGATAAAAGTTATTCCTCGGTCTCCACTCCTGGTGTTGAAGATCAAAATTTGGCCGAAACTGTCGGTAATTTCCTGGGTGTTGTTGGAAGCGTGGACTCCAGGCTGGAGGTCTATGGAAAACTGGTAGCTTGGGGGTATAAAAAGTCCTTTCCTCTGACTTTTGCTTATCCAATAGTTTTAACATGTTTTTTAGTTCATCACAATTTTTTGTCGAAGGAAGTTGGAGATCTACTTCTGGGCGTGCGTTTATTCCTTTTATGATGTAAAATTTTTGCTCTTCCGAGGTCATCGCTGCTTTCGAAGCTATTTGCTGGATAGTGTAGTAATACGCTTCGTAAGTTTCTTCCCTTCCTTTTTTCCGTCTTAACAATTGCTGATGTATTTCGGCCTTACTTATCTCCGTCTTAAATTCTTTAAGCAGTTCTGTTTTTAATTCTTCGAAGTTTTTAAACAGGGGTTTGGATTGAAGAAATAGTTCCACATTTCCGGTACACAGCTTGCGAAAGAATATAATTTTTTGTATAGGATTTAATGTTAACAGTTCAGAAACCTGCTCATATTCTGCGATGTAATTTTCGATTGGCACTTCATTTGAATAGGGCTTAATAAACATATTTACATCGGAAAAGCGGACGTGAGATGGCTCGTTATTTTCACCGGTTAAGTCCACGGTTTGATTCAAAATCGGATTTTCCCCTTTCTTCATTGCCTGTTCAAAACTAGGTCACCGAACAGCGTAAATCCACCAAGGTCAGTAATACAGTAATCCACTTCTGCTCGCTGCTATTTTCGACGCACGAAAGGGCGAATTAAGTTTTACGACGGGTGCTGGTAAAATTAATTAAAACTCCGTTTACATATTGAAATAAAAATTTTAAAACTGGTATCCTCACTGCAGGAAATCCTGCCGGCTATAAATTCTGTAATGAAATAAGATCAGATTACAGAACTATTAGAAAAAGAAATTTATTTCCGAATGGCTAAACGGACATCTGATCTAGTTGAAAGCCAACACCCGAGTGATTCCCGGGGTTTGAGTATAGAGGTATCTGCGGTTGAAGAATTTGCTGACCAAAGATGTTTTTTGCAAGCTGCATCAGTTGTGCAGGACGATTGCCTTATTTGGGCATAGACAGTGTGGCTTGCCCAGGGATTGCTGACGCTATGAAAAATATTCCTGGGTTCTTGAAAACAGAATTTGGTAATGCCATCTTAAACCTGGGAAGGGAAGAGAATTTACAGGGGATCAACTTAAATTTTATATCTTTCATATATATATATATATACATATATATACATACATATATATACACATATATATATACATATATATATACATATATATATACACATATATATATATAGATATCTATTCTAAAAGAAAGTAACTGGCGCTGCCGCAGCCGCCGCTGTCAAAAGCTTGTCCTGCTATCTCCTCCGAAACCGCTGGGGGTATGGGGTCGAGACAGATACCAATCGATGCAAACAATGTTGGGAAGAAGTAAGACATGTCTCTTATTCGTCGGACTTTAAGTTTTTTTTTTATTTCTGTTTTGTGGAAAAATATTGACTTTTCATGTCAGATTACGATAACTCGCCAAAAAAGGATCGGTAGAATTTTATTTTTTTTACAATACTAAGACTACAGACATTTCTCCTTCAACCAGACGTCATGTTGTTAAAAATAATTTAAACAGGCTGATATTTTTATTAAAATTGAAAACTCACTGTTTGGAAAATTGATGCGTTTCGAGATATATACATTCGATGCTCTCAGACTTATTATGTTACA
This sequence comes from Dolomedes plantarius, assembly GCA_907164885.2. NCBI lineage: Eukaryota > Metazoa > Arthropoda > Arachnida > Araneae > Dolomedidae > Dolomedes > Dolomedes plantarius. The sequence continues at coordinate 1,921,854 of OU015501.1, read as the reverse complement.
AAGAAAATATTATATCAACTGGAAGATGAAAGCTTTTTCATTCATATAAACTTCATTTCAAGTCTCTATCTTAAAATTTCGATTTTTAATTGAATTTTAAAGAACGATACTTCAAAAAAAATCTTCTCATTCACTTCCTTTGAAAGAAGATCCAATTTTTCACCCATTCAACCATTTCGCCGGGCTTCATCCATTTTGTCGAGAGGGGGGGGGGGAGCTTCAACTCTAAACAAAATGAATGACTCAATCGCTGTAAACAACTATTGAGTCATTCATTCACTTGATTCACCAGATGAGCGAGCATAGCGAGCCTAGGGGCGAAGCCCCTAGTATATATATATATATATATATATACTCACACATATATATATATACATATATACATATATATATATATACATATATATATATACATATATATACATATATATATATATATATACACACACACACATATATATATATATATATATATATATATACACACATATATATATACACACACATATATATATATATATATATATATATATACACACACATATAGATATATATATATATATATATATACACACACACATATTATATATATACATATACATATATACATATACATATATACATGTATATATATATATATATATATATATATATATATATATATATATATATATATATATATATATATATATGTACTGCTGGCCACGCAAATTGCAACACCAAGAAAGACAAGAGATATCACAACAAAATTTATTTTGTAGATAACATGTTGACCAAGTATCCAATGATTAAATTTATAGACTTCTGTGAAGTGTGGTTCCTGCCAAAATCAGTAGCCAGAGTAGCCGCCATTGTTGGAGATCACCGCTTCCACACGCCTCGGCATTGATTCAAAGAGACTTTGGATGAGTTCTTGGGGTACAGCATACGAAGCAGCTTCCACACGTTGCCAAAGTCGATCTGTTGTGGCAGCTGGGGATGGAATCTGGGTCAATTGTAGAGCAACCATGGACCATATGTTTTCTATAGGCGAAAGATCCGGAGAGCGAGGCGGGCAGGGAAGCAATTCAATCTGGCGATTGACGAAGAACCGTTGGAAAATACGTGCCACGTGTGATCGCGCATTATCCTGTTGAACTATGGGCTGGGGCAAGCCCTGAAGGTAAGGAAGGACAACTGGCTCCAACACCTCGGAGATGTAGCGCTGGCTGTTTAAAGTACCGGCAATGCGTACTAGAGGTGTGCGAGAGTGATATCCATACCGCCCCATACCATAATACCCGGTGCAGGACCAGTGTGGCGGTTGCATAACGCAGCGGTTCAGCATCCTCTCTTCACGGTGGTCTCCGACTCGAATGGCGGCCATCGTGGTCGTTGCAGACAGAGCGTGACTTGTCAGTAAAGACAATTTCATTCCATTCTGCCGTCCACATCCTTCTGCCATCGCACCATTGGCGGCGGAGACGTCTGTGGTTCTGCGTCAAGGGGATACCAACGCAATGGACGTCTTGCGGACAGACCACTCTGCTGGTAAACGGTCGTCGAATGTGGTACGCGCAGACACTGGATGATGCGTTACAGACTGCATTGCTGTGCTATGGTTCGTGATGTGACGAGCGATCCGTCACTGCCATGCGCACAATTGCCTGTCATCACGTGAAGTGGTGCGCTGAGGTGGATGCGATACGAAACACGCCGGCTCCGTCGTACCCTCCTGCATCCAACGATCACATATCCGTATTACAGTTGTTTGGTTTCGTCCAACATGACTACCGATTTCCCTGAAAGATAATCCACAATCTCGGTAGGTCACTATCCTTCCTCTGTCGAACTCTGATACTTGATCAAAAGATGATCGCTGTTTTCGACGAGGCTAATGATCGTTTTTTTTGGAAAAAACCACAAGAAAAACACAATTGCCGAACTGTGAATCGTCGAAATCTCCAAGCCTTAAAATAGCGCTTTGAAGTGCGCCACAGGCGCGCGTGATCTGCGTCTGCGCTGAAATTCTAATCATTTGCATATCTCACCCTCCGCTAATTGCATGTTGTAAATTTCATGTTATTTGCATGCTTCCTTCAGAGTGTTGCATTTACAGTGGCCAGCAGTGTATATATATATATATATATATAATATATATATATATATATATATATATTATATATATATATACAGTGGACGCTCGTTAATTCGAACTCGGTTAATTCGAACTTTCGGTAATTCGAACTAATCCAAAGGCCCCAAAAAAACTTGTATTGGAGTTAATGTTAAAAATATCTGATTAATTCGAACTAAATTTTTATCACTTCAGTTAATTCGAACTAAAATTTGACCAAAAAAAATTCTTTTTCCTCGTTTAATGGAGAAAATACACACTGTATTTATTATTTTGTGTGTCAAAATTTCTTTTTTGTGTAAAGAGGCACTGCATGTCCGCTAAACGTTAGTAGCTATTGTCCTTCTTATTAGTGCTAAACGGAAAAAGCAATTTTCCTTTATTTGGATCGATTTTTTTAGAATTTCAGAAAAACTAGTCTTTACTACAGATTCTAGGGAGCTGCGTCAGTTATAACTGCAGTGCAGACAAGTTAATGCCGTCTAGTTTTTCTTCCTCATTGTGTGGTGTGAACGTGTAAAAATTGAGGATGTCTACACGTAGAAAGTACAAAACACGTAGAAAGTACCTAACTTTGGAAACAAAGGTAGACATTTTTAAAGAAAGTAGAGAATGGCGAATGTAAAACAAAGTTAGCAGCTGAATATGGAATTTTATAAAATGCCTTGTCAACTAATTTGATAAACAAGGAGTCAATTTTAGATTCATGGGAAAAATCAAAATTTGCTACAGGAAGGAAACGCATGGGAAATGCGTCCCAAGAAGTTCTAGAAAAAGCTCTACTGCTATGGTTCCAGGATGTTAGATCTCTAAATTTTCCGATAAATGGACCCCCTAGTGCTGACGAAAGCTGATGAATTGGCAAGTAGAATGTGTATTGAAGATTTTAAATGCAGTGATGGATGGCTTTCTCGATTTAAGTCAAGGCACAAATATTTTCTTATCAAACTGTATGTGGCCAAAGCTCTGATGTAATCGAAGACGTATGCACTAATTTCGGTAGGAAACTGCCAGGGCTTTTCTCTACTTACCTGCCGAAAGATATTTCTAATGCGGCCATAATGGACAAAGCCAGAATGGACTCTATTAAAACTCTGAAAGCATTTATTCAGATGGAACCTTCCTCTGAAAATGAATTGAAATGTTTATTTCAAATCGAGAAGCTGGCTGAAATATGTAGGCATCATAAACAGAACCAAACATCCATTTTACAGTTTTTCCACAAAGTGTAATTCATATTTTTAATAAAAGTTTACTTTATACTGCATATCTTCTGCTTCATTTTATGATAAAGGTAGTCTGTATTGCTTTTTAATATGTTTAACTTTAGATAACATAGTATAATATAGTTTTCTGGGGTTATACATACTAGGAGGAGTTTCTTCTTCAGTGATACACACTTAAAGTTATATATTTTCTCTTAACATCGGATAATTCGAACTTCGGATAATTCGAACTTTTTTTCTGAGAACCTTCGAGTTCGAATTAACGAGCGTCGACTGTATATATATATGTGTTGTGTATATATATAAATATATATGTATGTGTATATATATATACACTATATAATATAATATATATATAATATATATATCACAATATATATTACATACATATATATATCCTATATATATATATATATATATATATATATATATATACACACTATATATACAGATATACAACATACATATACATATATACACATATAATATACATATATATACAAATGGTATACATATATATATATACATATGTATACATATATATATATATATATATATATATATTATATATATACATACATATTGTATACCTATGTATACATATGTATACATATGTATTATATATATGTATACAATATATATATATATTATATTATATATATATATACATACATATATCACCGGGTGCCATAATTAAACTGACAGTTGCTCACAGTGTTTTCTGTAGCGCGATCTATTTGCAAGAATGACGCCACATTTTGTAGGAAGATTAACAAGCGGGGGACGAAGGATTCCGCGAAAAAAATAAATTAGTTCCAAAAGTCCCTCTAGGGGAATATTTGGCGCTGGTAATAGAAAATAGTGTTAACAAATGCAAATTAATACGGAATAAAATTACCTTTTATTATGCACATTTTATTATGCAATTACCTTTTATTATGCACATTATTACCTTTTATTATGCTGTCCAACATGTGGGCGTATTTCTCTCCGGTAGCAGAACAGGTTTCCGGTCTGTCGGGGTAATGTTCTCATAGAAGAATGGACCTACGATAAATTCGCTGTGAACCCACACCAAACAGTTACCTTTGTTGAATGTAAGGGAATTTCTGTGACCTGCATGTGGTGATTTGTCATCCCAAATTCGGCAGTTCTGGGTATTCACAGTTCCATGCAGTAAAAGGGACTTCGTCTCCCCATAAGATTTCCACGGCCAAGCATCATCCACCTCCATTCTGGCAAGAAGGTGAGAGCAAAAGTCAATCACTTATCATGGTCGGGGTACAGTAACTCCTGTACACGGCTGATCTTGTACGGATAGAAGTTGATAATCTTTCGTAAGAATTTTCCATACCGTACTGTAAGGCCATATCATATTCCGAGCTAATCCACGAGCGCTAGAGGTGGCAGCAATATTGTCTGGTCCGCTGCATTAATCGCCGTGGCAACTGCTTCGATTGTATCCTGTGGTACAGGTTTTTCGTCCCTGCCTGACTGAACCGTCAGAACCTGTTTTCCTCAAACTC